>PVJH01001466.1:129275-208203 GCA_004026705.1 Nesogale talazaci
TTGGAGATTTACAAGATATGTGTATAGATGACTTGCGCATGGCTCCTGGTTCATCAAGCCTACATTTTAAGAGAAGCCAGCAGATGGCTAAATTTGCCAACATGTTCATATTTGCCAGCTTGCGGTGTCTCCAGACTTCAATCAGTGGGCAGGTGAAGACTAAAACACACACACACACACACACACACACACACACACATGCACCAAATTGCTAAGGATGACAGTTGGTTATGAGATTACTGAAGCAAGGTTGGAGAAATTGTTAAAATATTGTGTAAATACTGCACACTTTGCTCTGGCTGAGGATATGCTTCATTTAGGGAAGGAAAGACAATAAAACAGAGGTTATGTTTTCCATACAGTAATAAGGAGGACAGAGAAAAGTACTCTACAAGCTAAAGCTTTTGGTTCCAATGGGGAATAATTAGAGTCAAGTTCAGGGGCAAGGGAGCTTAAACAAGTACCAGCTGTGCAGTCTCAGACAGAGAGAGAAATGAGGGGTACCACCCTTCTAACCACTTCTACCTCCAAACACCCCCCCCCCCGAATTGCTAACACCCCCTGTCTCAGGCAAAGTTCTCACTGCAAATCGTAACATAACTATTAATTAAATTCCAGCAGCCGAGCCTGGGTAGATCAGTGACGTTTTCTAGCCACCTCCAATCAAGGGCTGAGCACCAGTCTCTTCCCACTGCTTTCAAGGACTGACAAGGGAGAGAGGGCAACGCTTTTGTACACATTTGAAGTATGTGCAAACATTGACTCTTTGGGAAACCAGAACCTTGTTTCTTCCCCTTACAGAAGAAGGGTATGAATTGTCCCATAGCCTTTGATATCTACTCAGGTATGACCAGAGCAATCTGAATTTTAAGACAATGCTTTTAACTTGTCCCCTGTAGCAAGCATTTCTAATTGTACATTTAAAAAAAAGTCAGCTTGAGTCTTAGATTCTAACACATTCTTTTCAGCAATACTGAGATCACAGAAAACAAGACAGTTAGATGTAACCTTCAATTGTTCATAAACCCAGTTGTATGCCACACCGTCTTCTGGAATGCACAGTAACTCCAGGTGAGAGAATTGTGCCTGAAGCAGATGGATGGGGCTTTCCTTCAATGAACCGCTGGGTGTGTTCAAACTGCCATCCTCTTGATTAGCAGGTGGAGGATGCTTCCATACAAGGTCCTATCCCTGAGTTTCTTATTGTATGTATGTGTGTGTGTGTGTCCAAAACCAATGGAATTAAAAGATAATGGAATTTTTCCATTCATTTTTTGAACTATGCTCGTATTTGAGGGTAAATTAGTATCACTATAAAATCAGAGAAGCCTTTATTAAACAAAAATATCGAAATATGAAGTCATTGTTTCTAGACATAGCCTCCATATATATTTATACACTTCTAAGGACAATGTTTCATTTCCCTTAACAATTCCCCCAAGAATTTTGTACACTTTAATTTAGACCAAGTCAAACTGGCAATTTGGGTATCCTTAAGGGATTCAAATGGAAATCCTTTTCAATCTTCTTTGAGTTTGAGGAACAGAAAGACATCTAAAAACAACAACAAGGCTTGTAGGGTAGATGGGATCAGGTCTCCAAAGGAATCCTCACAGGACAACCCTTCCTACTTCTGAAGGATGAGCAGGTATACGTTCATGAAGAGGGGGGGGCGGGCGGAAATTCTTCAAAGCATCTTGGCTTTTTTCTTCTTAATGGAAGTTGCCATTTTCTGAAAATTTCTTCCTAAGAAGACCCTGTGAATGTTCTGTGTCCTTTGAGGAAAAAAAAAAGTTATCACCCTAAATATCACGCTGGGAATCACCCTAAACAAGGTGCCACAACTTTCGAAGCAGACCTCTCTGCCTTGAATTTAGCGGACTGAGCAGATACTCTTGGGAGCCACTATTTTGACTGGAATTTGCTCCCGATAGCATATCAGTCAATCTAAGTCTTGTCTCCTGTTACGATTCCTTCCACAAATTGTTTCTGGACTTCAGCCACTGTTTCTTCATTAGTTTTCACTGATGTTATTCCCACTCTGGGCTCATCTTTGAAGTTTTCCTGACCTTCCTTAAAATGCTATATCCAAATACAAACTGTTGCGATGTGGGCAGCATTCTTGCAAACTTGTTGAAAAGGGTAGATAGTTTGGGCAGGTATCCACTTGAGTTTTGTTGAATTTTGAAATTAGATTTGATCTCAATTTTTTTCACCCACAGCACAAAAAGCATCCTTATTTTGAAGGCATCCTAATGATACGAATGTCAGTATGTAAGTGACAGAACTAGTCGACTGCCATCCACTGATCACAGAGACATGTTCCAACATGTTCTGTTGGGTAAGAACTGAAATCTAAGAGTTTTAACTTTCCTTCATATACCTGTATGTACATATGCACACCTCTCTGTTTCATTGTCACCAAGTACATTCAAATGCATAAGGATGCTATGGGACAAGGGGGACTGCCCCTGTGGGTTTCTGAGACTATGACTTTTTTCAGGAATAGAAAGTTTCCTCTTCCTCCTTCAGAGAAGCTGGTGGTTTTGAACTACTGACCTGGTGGTGAGCAGCCCAACGTGCTCCCCTCTACACACCAGGTCTCCAGAAAATAAATAGACGTGCATGTATTAGATATGCTGAAGAATCCCGTTAAAACTCTTAGAACCGCAAGAACATAATGAATTATTAGTTGATGCAACTGTTTTCTGAAATTAGGGCTTGTCTGAGCCATATGATTTGAGTTACAAAGCAATGGTTCTTTTCCATTTGTGGTGAATTCCATGCAAGGGGCACATGATATTGGTCAAGCCCTAAGATGTGACCCAAAACGTTGGTAACTTGAATCTACCAGCTGTCCCAACAGAAGAAGATGTGGCATCTTCACCAAGATTTATGCTCTCAGAAGATCTCTGGGGTCGTTCTACTCTGCTATTGTAGGTAGCTATGGCTCAGATTCAACTTTATGGCAATAGAGTTTGGTTTGGTTTTTATTAAGGGGTGTAAATGGCTTACGTTATTGATTGATTGTCAAATGAAAAGTTGGCAGTTTGGATCCATCTGAGCCTTTTCAGAAAAAAAGATCTGGCGATCAACTTCTGAAAAAGCAGCCACTGATAAACCCAAGGAGCACGGTGACGCTCAGACACACGTGGACTGGTGTGGACTCGAGGACCATGGATGGGATTGGCCCAGATAGACTATAGGTAGCCATGTATCATTTGTAGAGGTTCTCCTTTTCCATGTGGCAGATCTGGGTTCAATGCTTGGTCCAAACATCACCTGGGGAGCCTCCACTGTGGAGACTGCAGGTTGTGAAGATGTCGAACCATTATAGTGGCACTATCAGACTAAAGCTGACTACAAAGACATACCTGGTGACTTACTTCCCTGAATCTAGCATCAAAAACCCTGTGTATCACAACAGTCCACTCCCCAGCCCCTTATGGGAACAGTGCAGAGCAGGATAGCCCATCCTTCTAATGGGCACAGGGTCACTGCCAGTCAGAGGGATTACTCCAAAACAGCTCAGACCACCAGCCCATCAGAAAAAAGGAGCAGACAAAAAAACACTCCACCTGCAATCCACATCACAGAGCGAATCACAAAACCGAGAGGAGCCCAAAGCAGACAAAAAGTCAAAGTCGTAGAATTCCCGAGGCATTCCCTTCTCTCAGGCCATTCGTGCCATTGTCTGTGACATGCTGTCAGGGTGACTGTTAACTGGCAAGTGATGAAAGCGACAAATCCCATTATTCACTTGGACTGTATTAACAGAAACAATATTGTCATCATACAGCACTAATGTTGCATGACAGCAAATTACTAATAAATCATCAAGTTAATGCAACTCACAGAAGCCCCTAGAAAAGAAATGAATGCTATTTCTTTGAACCTTTCATCCCCACTTTCCTCCCGTTCAGAATACCTGAGGAGAAAGGAACCCCAGTCGGGTGGTGATGCTTGGTGCTTTGAGCACATGCAAAGCGCTGCTGGGGGCTGCTCACTTTTCCTGATTTATTTGGTGCCGTTGAGCCAGCTGCTTAACTCGTCCAGGCCTCAATTTCCCCATGATGCTCCCCTTCCTCATTTTTAAAAAAGGTATGATGTACTTTAAAGGGCTCTCGCTTTCTGGAGTGAGGTTGGGATTTCAGGTGGCAGATTTGGGATATCGGTGTACTACTGTACAGATTGACATAGTTGGCCGTGTTGATTGCACCATCAGCAACCCCCACTCTCCCCAGTGAGGACTTCCTCCATTTCTAGTTTTGAGTATAAATTTACAGTTGGGGCAAGGGGTCAGTTTATGGGGTGTACTAAGAAAAAGTTATTTATGAGTCAAAAGGAGAACCAGGGTAAAGATGTGACCCTTCATTTCTAGTCTGGATTAGAAAAACCAGGTTCTGTCATTCTTTGACTCATCAGTGTGTACATATTTGTTCTCAGGGGTGAGGGAGGGGAGGGTTTATGTGACATTATGTCCTGACCCTGGGTGAGTGTGCAGAAAATTGGAAAGGGCATTTGGAGGGTCGTGTTTCTTGTGAGAATCACACTAAAATTCCGGGAGTTCTTTTTAAGATCCATTTTAAGAGAGTGAGCCTGCGACTTTATTAGGGGAATGGCAGGGCCAAGGCGTGGATATAAATCCTGCAGAGAAGCAACCAGGCTGGCAGTGAGACTGTGTCTGTCTGCAGCTGCCCAGTCCAACTGCACTTCGACAAAAGCACAAAACACCAGCGGCCCAGAGATCGACGCAGACCCCGCCTGCGTCATGCCCCTGCCAGTCCGGGGGTCTCGCAGCTCATTCCATATCTGCTCTTTGATAAATGTTCTGTTGCCTTCTATGGGGGCAAATGGCTGTTTACAGAAGTTAGCCATTTCTCTCGATCAATTATATGCCTTGCTTCTCTCTCCATCTAACATTTTTGCTGGTAAGGACAGTATTCGGTGAGGGCTATCAACTCATTAGACTGCAGGCTCTGAATGGAGAGCTAAAGGTTTACACAAATTAATGTGCCTTCTTTAGAAGACGAATGTTCTAGCAAGGAGGAAGACAACTATCAGGACGGCATATTTTGTGTTCTACCAAAATTGCTTTCCTTGACATTTGTACAATCAAAGGTAATCCAGGCAACTGAAGTCTAGGTGGATGTGGTTGTCTCCAAGGAGGATCATTTGCAATGAAGTTAATGACAGAGCACTGCGAGGTATGGCTCCATGCCTAGCAGCCATTTCCCTCCCTAATCTGGCCTCTACTTAACATTTAACATCCTCTGTTCCACTCTTCTTTCTCTCATTCTACACTAATAGCTGGTCCCAACACATTCCCTGTGCCTCCCTGTCTCTCTCTCCATGAATCTTTTCCGTGCTTCTCAGAATCCTAGCTACATCCCTACTCCTTGAAGTATGTCCCCATTTCTCCAGTAGAATGATCCTTCTTCTAGGGACTTTCACCATTCTCTATCTACTGAGCACTTTCCCCCATTGTTTTGTTTTAGAGTTAGAAGATACATCTTTTTTTAAAATATAAATTTGTGTGTTTGTTTGTTTTGTGGGGGCATCACTGTCCTCTGGTGGTCGTGGGAGCTACCCAGTGCTGCTCCTGAGAGCCAGCGCTGGATTTAAACCGCCAAGCCCACGGGCCGCAGTCCCGCACTCAACCACTTACGCCACCGGGGCTCAGCCCTAGAAGATACATCTTATAGAGTGCTGGGTAATGCAAATGATGAATGAATATGCCTGACTGCCGAAGAATAGACCAAAGGTTGGAGTCTACCCAGAGGCACATGGGACGAAGAGTCTGGTGACTTATTTCCCACTCTCAGCCATTGGACCCCTGCCATAGCACAATTCTACCATCAACTGGACCACCATAGGAGTGGCTGTTATTTATTTATTTATTTTGTTTCGTCATATCTTCCCTCTGCTACTAGAGTTTTAAATTCTAGGACTACAAGAGTCATCATGCTGGTTTTCCTGAGGTTCTGAGAGTCAATTTCTTTGTTCTTAACTTGTGTCCAATAAAGAACTGAAGAATGAACATAGATATAAAACTGTGAAGTACTTTGATGCCCAACACTGAAGTAAAACACAAAATTAGAACAAAAAAGAATTGGGGAGAGATAATAGCAAATTCCAGTTGGTGGGGAGGGTCCTTTTTCTGTAGAAAGTGGCCTCTTCTCTATGGACTAGGTCCTGTAGAATAATCCATAGATGTTCTGAGCAAAGACCAGGAGAGAGAGACAAAATTTACTTGTTCTAATCTAAACAATCTTTAGGAGTGCATGGTCCTCAGAGATAAGAAGTAAATGAAAGACATGGGAACCTTTAGAACCAAAGCTATGCTGAATCTATGCAAATGACCAGTCTGGGTGAAGACTGAAGAGGTCTCTGAGTGAACCTGAGAATGCAAGCACGCCAATGCTAGAATCCTGCTAGCTAAGGGCTGCCTTAATGATACAAAACACAGCTCTATGGATGTCAGGACCACAGGTACAGACACCAAACAGCCAAGTTGAAATTTCCAGGGCATCAAGATGCCTCAGCAAACTAAGGTTCCTAAAAAAATCTAGGAGACACTAAACCCTCATTCTGTGTTGAGGCATATAATTAGCTTTTATAATAGAGTTTATAAATTAAGCATAGACATTTTTAAGAAACTCAAAGCCACAGAATGATAATATTTTTGTGTTAAGAAAACAGCTGTGAATGGGAACACTTTTAACGCACAGGAGAACTTTGGCCAATTAAGGTAACAGGTCAGACACATGATTACAATTTGAAAACTTTAAGAGAATGGTGGAGTAGACATGTGTCTATGTGATATCATAGGTTAACTTGCAATGTCTTCCATAGAATAGTTAAGAGAACTAAAGACCCATCATACATTGAAGTTTAATTATTAAACTATAATAATTACATAATTATCTGTGAAGGCACTGTAGCCACTGAATTATTTAAAAAGGAAAGAGAATAGAGTAAACCTTTAGTTCAGCTTAATTTGGTGCATGAATTACTTGCTATCGACCTTCTAGCCATAGGCCTGGCAGCCTTGGTAACAGAGTGGGTTCGATGTGGGGCCACTAACTGCCAGGAGGATGCAAGCCTTTGATTGCAGGCAGGATTTCCTCTCGGGAACTCCCAGGGGTAGATCGACGCTGTCTTCTAGGGTTGCTCTGAATGGGGATGCACTTGAGGGCAGCAAGCTTTTGGTTTTGACATTAAGAGTAAGTCTCATCTCCCACCCACACCATTTTGACAAATTCTTCAAAGAGTTTAGTAAAGCAACTTTGTAACTGGAACCAAGAATACACAGTCAACACTCCTGTATATGAAATGGGGCACTGGTGACTGAGTGGTTACACACTGGCCTCTGTTAACTGCAAGGTAAGTGGCTTGAAACCAGCAGCCCTTTCCTGGGAGAACGATGACGCTTTCTATTCCCATAAAGGGTGACAATCATAGCAATGCATCGGGGCAGTTCTGCCCTGGCTTATAGGATCGCTGTGAACTAGAAACTACACAATGGTAGTAATTATATATATATATTATATATATGGCACAGTGATATGTGTGGGATAATTTGAACAGGCTAACAAAAATTTTAAAGTATTTTTTTGAATCTAACTTTAAGTGGGGCCAATTTTCAAATATAATCTAAATCCAAACATAGTGCCTAACTCACTTCCACTGAGTTGATATTGACTCCCAGTGACTGGTGGTTTTGAACTGCCAACTTCACAGATCACAGCCTAACGAATAACCACTACACCACTGGTGCTTAACAGAAAACAGTAACTCAAATATTTTTAAAAGAATAGAAGCTGGATGGCTGGACCTAGTCAGATCCATATGCAACCAAAGATAAGCAAAGGCACGCAGGTCTAGAACCTGACATCTTCATTCACTTGTTGCTTTTTACTTACTCTCTGTGATTATTATGTTTGCATTTTCTCTGGCTTACACAAAGAAACATTGTAGAGAAAGCTAGATGAAAAGTTCATCTATTTTCATTGCTGTTGCAAACATTTTGATAGATGTCAACCACTCCATATGTCAAAAAGCCTCATTTAGTAAGTACATGACACTTGGTCCCCAGGAAGATATGAAACATTGATAAACTATGATCAGAAATATAACATCAAGTGTGTTAAATAAATAAAATTTATATTTTCAAAGAACTTCCAATAGTTGAAAATTCTGCACAATGATAATACTTCAAAATAGATTCCTATTCTTGAAATGTAAGAAGTTAATCTATAAGAATAACTAGCCTACTCATTAATTATGCAATTTAACAACCAAAATGCCATTTAAGTTTTAAGGAACCAGCTATATTTCTCTACTGCCCACAAATGATATAAAAACAAAGTGGCACTGCCTACCTTGGCATTTGGGGGGAAATTCATTTTATCTTTCCTCTGTAGAATGGCAAAAAAGGTCCATACTCTTGGGTCAACTTATCTTTTCAATCTAAGAGGTTTCTGTTGAAATTGGCTTTACTGGTTTCTAATTACAAAACTCAACAGGGGTTTTCCCTTATTTGGTATAATTCATATTTCTACTCATTAACCTCAGTTTTTAAAAGATTAAGAAATGTGAATAGAAACAACTGAAAAAGTTTGAAGAACAACATCTCCCGTGACACCCTTTAGGTACTTCAAGTGCAAACTTTCCCCAATGCTAATTACAAATATTTTGTGGTTGAGGGAAGGGAGGATAAGATTCACATATTCTAAACTTCCAAACTTACGACCGTGGTACAGGGAAATGAGAAATCGGCAAGTTTTGTTCATTCTACACGTTGGTAAAATTCAAGGCAAAGTAAGATGCAACGAAATAAGGGTTCTGAAGGGCAACTCTGCTCCTTGCTTTTTATGGGGCCAAGTGACTCGGCTCAGATGCTTTCATTCTGGTGAAAAGATCATTACCAGGCGGCTCCGGGGAAGTTGGCTCTCCTGTAAGTGAGCTCCTTTGTTATGAATATGGAACAGATGGAGCCAAATCTATCTGCTCTGTAGGAACAAAAACACTTACAACCCAGCTCTCTCTATTAAAGACTCTACTTAGCTCCTTTATACCATCGGCTTTCTGTGCACTGCTGTGAGGTTTTGACTTTATAGAAAAAGGCACTTCATAAAAGCAACAGTTCTTACTCTTAAACCAAAGTGGCCTAAGAACTAAAGAAGATGAATACATGGTTTCACCCACTGGACTCCTTGGAGATACGCTGATATTCAATTAAGGCATGCGCGTGTGTGCACATGCGTGTGCGTAATAAGAAGACTGTATTAAATTCTGGTAAATGTCTACATTAAAACAACATGAAAATATAGAGTAGAGCGATGAAGATGTCATGTTTCTCATTACGAGGATGGCATCTAATTGCTCTGGTATAATAAAATGCCAGGATTTAATTTTGTCTGTATGTCTGTGAGGCTAGCGAGGGATGTCTTGAGCAAAAAATATGACTGTGCCCAACAAAATCATGTGGGTAAATATAATTAGTAATTAGGATCACACCACAAAACAAAGGCTACACAATCCTTCCTCACGATGAAAAATGGTAATAATTATATCCAGCATCATGCCCATTTGCTTTTGTAATGTATATAGTGCAGGTAAAACCCACGCATGTGTTTATTTGTCATGCCAATGGGCCGAGACACATCCAGGGGCCATCCAGAAAAGGTGCTGGTGCCAAGATACGTGTGCTGGCAGAAGAGCAAGGTAAGTCACACAGGCTTCCAGGTAGGATGCACAACTGCATCTGCACCTCCCACTGATAGCAATGGGGGTGGGCATGGGGGTGGGGGGTGGGGATGGTGGTGTGAGTCTCTGCCTTATTTCATTACATTTATTATACCAATACATTTAAAGTCTGGCTGCCTCTTCAGAGATAATTGAAAAAAGAAATTCTGTGGCAGGATGCTTTGATTCTGACTAAATCAAGTCTTCGGGCAAATTTCCTCCTGCCAGTGGTAGCACAGCTTGCCTTAAGTCGTAACCTTTGTTGGAGGAAAGGAACTGGCCTTGAAGCAGATCATGAAGCAGATGTTTTATGCCAAATCAGAGTCTGGGGATACGTAGGCTACTGCAAATAAAACTCTTCTTCTGTCTGTTCAATCATTCCAATTCCCTGCAGTGTGAAATATGAACTTGCCAACAAATGGCCAGCATGCTGTGCCTCTCAGCAGGGGGGGAAAGTGCCACAGCTGTGCCAGAGACTGGAAAGCCCGAGAAGCGCATGACATGTTCATTAGTTGTGTACAGCCAGGGCCCGAGTGAGGGCCTTCTCTACAACCCATCAACCTGGCAGCAGAGAGGGCTGCTTCCAACCCCAAAGAGTTCAAGAAGAACTTCCCATCAACGTGAGTGAGCCATGCAACTTGCAGTGAGGACATGGTGTCAATCTTCTCTGGGTCCAAAAGACATTGGTGACCACCTTGCCAGGGATTAACCACTTTCTTTCAGACTTTCTTGGAGGCTTTATCCATGAGTAACAAATGAAAAGATGACATGGATTTTGATCTTCAAGGCATGTATTGGAAGGACCCTATTAAGATGTTTTCTGTCTTGACAAGAAAGATATCATTAGAGACACTATCCAGTTCACCTCTCACAGGTAGAGGCAGCACTAGCTCTTTTTTAAAAAATCATTTTATTGGGGGCTCATACACTTCTTATCACAATCAATATATACATCTATTGTATGCAAACCACATTTGTACATTTGTTTCCATCACCATTCTCTAAACATCCTCCTACTTAAGCCCTTGGTTTCAGCTCCTCATATTTCCCCTCTCTTCCTATCCCCCTTCCCTCATGAACCCTTGATATTTTACAAGTTGTCATTATTTTGTCATATCGTACACTGTCCAATGTGTCCCTTCACCCACCTCCCTGTTGTCCGTACCCCAGGGTGCAGGTTATATGTAGACTTCTGCAATTGGTTCCCCTTTCTACTCCACTTCCCTCCACCTTCCTGGTTTCACCACTCTCACCACTGGTTCTGAAGGGATCATCTGTCCCGGATTCCCCATGTTTCTGGCTCCTATCTGTATCAGTGTACACCCCCTGGTCTAGCCAGATTTGTAAGGTAGATTCAGGACCATGATAGTGAGGGGGGAGTAGGGAAGAAGCATTTAAGAACTAGAGGAAAGTTGCATGTTTCATTGTTATTACACTGTACCCTGACTGGCTTGTCTCCTCTCCGTAAGGGGATGTCACTTAACCTACAGATGGACTTTGGGTACCCAATCTATACTCCCCCTTATTTATAATTTTTAGTTCTTTGATGTCTGATCCCTTTGACACCTAATGGTCACACAGGCCGGTGTGTGCGTCCTCCATGTGGGCTTTGTTGCTTCTGAACTCATGGCTAGGTGCTTGTTTACCTTCAAGCCTTTAAGACCCCAGATGCTATCTCAGTTGATAGCTGGGCATCATCCGCTTTCTTCACCACATTTGCTTATGCACCCATTTGTCTTCAGGGATCAGATCAGAAAGGGCAGCACTAGTTCTTGCAGTCTACTGTTCTTCCAGGTCATCCCACATCACTCTGTCTCAAGAACAAAACACTTCCTCTAAATAGCAGAGAATGAAAATTGGACCAACTAGCTTGAATGCAGAGTCCTTTGGTGGTAGACGGAAAACACCTATTATCTTAGATTATAAATATCCCATATTTGGTTCTATTGTCAATTTTTCCCCCAAAGGTTATTCACATGCTTTTGAGTGCTACATTCTTTCAAGTTTTAATCATGAGCTCCTTAAATAGAAGTCATTTGCATCTGTAAACATTCCCTTGCAGTAGTATTTAGCAGTATATTCTCTTTGCACAGAGCTATTTCAAAAGGAAAATAAACCTTAATATGGAACAACAATCAAGTGAAGGCATAAAAAGGTAAATTAAATGCTTGAGAAACCCTGTAACCACCTTATGCAATTTCTGAAAAATGTTTGAAGTTTCTCAATCCTAAAATAGCCGAATCATATCGTTTATGTTGCATGATGGATTACAGGAATACTACCCATGTAATCCATAACATGCCCTAAACCATGAGGACATTTTCAAGAAATGAAATGGATTTGACATAATTTATTATTTTGAAATGAGGCCAAGTTGTAAGTACACATGGTTCAAGCATAGTTGCCTGAAACGATAGACCATTATCACAACTAATGGCTAGTTCTCATTAGTTTAGCATTTCTAAATGAATACTGTAGTCAATAAATCTGTCACTGAATGGCTAGAAATGATTGTTTTAAGGAATTAATAACAAGACTTCTATTTTTATTTGGGGATTGTTTTTGGCACCGATGACTCTAAAAAATTATTTCCCCATCATGTTCCTTTTTCTCTATGACCAAATACAAACTAGAATCATAAAATTATTTCTTCATTGGCATGGGGCTTAGGATGGGAAACTGTATCTCGGGATGCATAACTTTATGAATAATAGCTACCAGTTACTCATTATTTCTCTATAGCAGATACTGTGCCAGATTTATTAAATTTAATCCTCAGAACAGTTCTGAGAGATAGATATTAGTATACTTATTTTAGAGATGAGGAGTCTTTTGAGTCTTTTTGTTTTTGTTTTTGTTTTTTTTGTTTTTGGGGGGAGGATCACTGGTTGTGGTCGTGGGAGCTACCCAGTGTTGCTCCTGTGAGCCGCTGCTGGATTTGAACCACCAAGCCCGTGGGCCGCAGTCCCACACTCAATCATTTACACCACTGGGGCTTAATCAAGGAAATTTGAGTCTTAAAGAGGCTAAATTGTTAGCCAATGTCATATGTAGCTTAGTATGTGCCTACAAACAGAACAGCAGAACAAATACAAGCAGAACAAATATTCAACTCTAAGCCTTTTGGATGCTCAAACTATATAACTTCAGTGTACAGAATAAATCATACTTTTCATCATGCTTGTTCTACTTCAAATATTTGTTGCATACTTTCCCAAAAGCTCTTAAAAGTCCTTCCACAAAAATTTTGGGGGGTAGGGATAAAACTTGGTAGAACTTGGCTAAGTAATGCTTGGCTCATAAGCATTTACTACCCAGGTTTCAGCAGGAAAACAGAGGGGAGGTTATGCCTATAGAGACTAACCCTATATATATTTTTTAATCAAGTACATGTCAAGAAAAAAAACTCTTAATATTTTATTACTGTAACTAATGTACTCCTAAGTACCCATAGGCACCATTGTAAGAGGAAATATGAAACACAGTGCAGCAAACCAGTGTTCAAAGAAAGAAAGAAAGCGTGGGGAAATTAGCAGTGCCCTCAGCACAGTGCCTCCTGAGAAAGGAGGCCTTTCCCAGTGGGATGGGGCTGTCTCGGACGTCTTCTTAGCCTGCAGATTTGAAAGCCTCTGGTCTGCTTCCGCCCCTATGCAATGTTGGCTGTGGTGTGGAGCAGGGGACAATTAGCTGGCCATATTGTGGTTCAAGACTCAAAAATAACAGGCAAAGCAGAAAGAGGGACAGAGTCTAAAACAGAGACCCATAGGCAACAAAGCTAACTCTTTATATATGAGGAGGTATATTGATGTTTGGGGGAAGTGGGAGCATATGTGCAATGGACTCATCCATTTTTGCCTTCAAATGCCCAAGCAAAAGAAGTCACTAAGGAGGTCAACCTCTATCTTTTTATCCTGCTATGTAGAAATTTTATCAAGGGATATCCTACTCATTGGCTGTGTAACATCTTTTCTATATAACCTATTTTTGCTAAACTCCTGCTACTTTATGGATGACAATTTAAGGATCTCATTCACTCAAAGAAACTAATGAGTCTGCTTCACCATGGGTTGGTTGCCCCAGGTCCAGCAAGCTCCTGGTAGGACCTCAATCAGATTTTTATTAATTCTCTAACCAAATTCCTCCAGTGGTTCCAATCTCACTCAGATGGAATCTGGCCCTAATTCTCACCAGGGCGTCCAGGTCCCCTGGGTCTGCTTCAAACCACCCAGGCCACTGCCCATCTTACCCAGTTACAGAATTCTCTTCCATGCCCAGCCTGGAGTTTCCCAGTCATGTACTTCTCCTTTCCCCAGGGGCTTTTGTGCTTGAACATTCTTATGACTTCCAGACATATTACTTGCTGTTTCACTAAGAAATACCTTCCTAGCCTACCCTGTATAAAACAGCAATTCCTCCAGCATCATAGTCTCTATGTCAGGGGTCCTCAGACTTCCTCATGCTGCAACCCTTTCATACAGTTCCTTATGTTGTGGTGACCCTCAACCATCCATTTATTTTTGTTACTACTTCATAACTGCCATTTTGCTACTGTTATGAATGGAGCAACCCTGTGAACAGGTCATTCAACCCCCAAAGGGGTCCTGACCCAAAGGTTGAGAACCTCAGCTCTACGTTCTGGCTTCTGCTTTTCTCGCCTTTATCATGGTATCAGTGTGTGCATGGAGTCCTTTAGACTTACAGTAGCGCTACATTACAAAGGCCGACTGCCCACTCAGTCTCTGTGCTTATGTTAATTTCATGATTGAGATGTAGGGGTAGAGTCTAGCCTGTTAATCTGGAGATAGCCATTGAGTAGCCAATGGCTACTCCATGTGGGCATGGCTTTCTCCTGAGACTTCTGGGGAAATGTTGCAATATTTCCCTCATGGAGATGAGAAGCTATCTCCCTAGTTGTTGGGAATTAGTCTCAGAGACAATGAACTACGGACAAGACAAGATGGCAGCGTCCGAGAAGCTGAAGGAGTTGGAGGAGAAGCCACACGGTCTTACCCTGATAGAATCAGACCTCTGAAGCTGGAGAAGCCATGTGGAGAGTCCTGCCAGCGCTGAGTTGCTTCTACCATCATTGGATGCTGTTGATGGACCCTGAGCCCTGGAAGCAAGGAGCCATGTGGCACGAGGATTCTGCACCCACTGGTGTGTGACTTCATGAGTTGGAAGGAGACATTATAGACTAATATTGGGCATATGGGCTAATATGGGACTTATGACTTTGAACTGGACTGGGCTGGGATGCTTTCTCAATGTCCCATTCCTCTTGTATATAAACCCTTTCCTTGTATCCATATGCATGTCTATGAGTTTGTTTCTCTAGTTTACCTGGACTGACACAGTCTCATAGGTTGTTCTTACAGAAGCAGATGGCCAGTTCTTTTCTCCCAAACATTGACCTTTAGAGGAGCAGTCTGGTGGCTAACCATGGTGCCACCTGAACCTGCTCTTTCTTCATTATGATGATGTTGTTCTAGGTGCTGCTGAGTTGATTCCGACTGTGCACAACAGAAGGACACACCCTTGACCTAGAGAGACCCACTCTCACGTTGGTGCCTCTGCTCGAGCCCTTTGCAGCAGCCACTGCTGTGACTCTATATTGTCCATGGCCCCTCTTTTCCTGTTTTCCATGGCCCCTCTACTTTACCAAGCATGACGAGCTTCTCCGGGGACTGTCCTCTCCTGATAACTTATCCAAAGCACTCAGCAACTACCCCAATTAAGGGGGCCTCAAAATGTTGGAGGAAAAAATTCTATTATCTTACAAATCCATTTTTTCATGAATGTTTTGAAGTACTCTTATATTTCACATTTATTTATTTGTTTATCTGCCTCCTTGACTGGAGGAGAGGGAAGGCTCCATGGATGCAGGACCTGTATTTTTTTCCTTTCCCTCTGTTCACAGAATCTAACACACTACCTGGTCTTCACTATGTATTCCAATAAATATCTCTTTAGTGAAAGAAAGATGGAAGAAAAAAAATAAATGAATGAAAGTCAAGGCCATCAAAAGAAAAATACTGGACCAGTCACTGATTTACTAGAAATATCCAGAAATGTGACAAGTTTGAGAAGGAAAGGTCAAATAAAAAGGCCAATATCTAAGTAAATGAGTTTTGTGTAAGGTAAGTAGATTCATAAGTTGACTAGAAGTGGTTTATTTTTCCATGTGGATTCCGCCCCCCCCCCCCAAATCTTACATTCAATTGAGATGAACTGGTATGTATCTCTATAAGGCACAATAATTTAAAAGTATTTCTGAGAAAACTGTAGGCAAATGATGAAAAATAAAAATTTAATCAAGTATCAAGTCTAAGAAATGACCTTAGTTTTTCTTAGTGGCCTATATTTATCATGCTGCTGAGCCCTGAGGCAGCCCTGACTAGCCAGAGGAGACTGGGATACAACAGGAGAAGAAGTTCTCCTCACCATCAGGATCAATAACTCATTGCTGAACACTTTTGCATCCTTAGACCTACCTGCTGCCAGTTTAAGGGTTCAAATCACAAAACTCAATGTTAGAAACCTTAAAGATCATTGAGACTCCTCTTTAAACACTGTGTAAAACCCAGATTTGGGCATTTTCAGGAGGCTATGTAGCCGATCAAAGTTTTACCCTATTAGAGTATGTGTATTAATAGTATGATCTGTCTAGGGAATGTTTGTCAAAAGAAAATTGTTTCCTCAAACTACCTTGGCCAGAACTAGGGCACAGAAATCATCCCCAAAGCTCCTCTGAAATAGCAAGAACCAAATTATTAGAAATTAAATATTTAATGGATTCATATTATAGCTAGTGCTAAAATTTATTAAATAGTTTCAGTGAACTTTTTATTTGCTTAGCATATTCTTTAGAGTCCATATAAAGTCAATGTGTATAATACATTCATGTCCCTTTTATAGAAAAGAATATAATTTTTACTATTTTAAATAACTGTAAAAGGATATGGCTACTGCATCTTTGCCTGTGACACAGGGTTGGCTATAGTTATGATCTATCTTTTCTTAAATATATGATCAGAGACACAGTCTCAATTAGGATATTACTCCTGATGGTACATGGAAGGCACTTTACAACTCTCTGCTTTATGGTTCCATTTCCAGAAAGCACAGTGGTAAAGAGTGGGAGCTGTCTGTGATACTAATTGGAAAAAACTAATGAAGCTATAGAACTGTTATTTCTCATAAGCAGTTACCAGTCTCTATGCCCTACACTCTGTAACACTGGGGTTATCCATGTACAACTTTGGCCAAGGACAGACAGCTACGACCTCCCTTGAATCATACTTTACCCAACTACTGCCATGACCAGCCCTACCACGACTGCCACCATCTCATTAAGAGGGTTATAATTCTTGCTTCAATTCCACCACAAATTTCAAGTCACTCCTAAAGACACCAGCATTGCCGTAGCCCAGCAGGCTTTTGAAAATCCTCATGTACTCTATGCATCAGAATCAACTTGATGGCAAGTAAGTATTTTGCTTCTGAAACCCAATTTGATCCTGAAAAGTTTATGTATTTGGGATTTTTGGAGATCAAATCAATGAGAGGAAAAAAATGTTCCAGAGTCGCTGCCAAGTATTCCATTTCTATACATGGAATGACCACTCTGCATTTCATTGTGTGACAAATCCTAACTGTCCTATGTTGTGTGTGTTTAAAATGATACAGATCTTTTCCTATATCCTCAAGTGAATAAAGCTAACATTAATGATTTCTGTGTAGCAAACTTCAGTTGAAAACTTCCTCTATTATAAAGAATTTTTTTTAAACACTTGGCAGCTTCTGTCTTGCCATGAGCTTTATATCTGCACAAAGATTCCTGACCGCAGGAATGCTGTCTGAATACTCATGGTCAAGATATGATGGGTGCCAATCCTGCCACGCCTGGGTGAGGGGGTCCTCACTTCCCGGACTACCTATCACATCCTGCATCAGTCCATGCTTTACCATCCCTGCTTTCATTCCTTGTGCCAGGTATCATGCCAATGTGCGGACAACAAGAAAACTGGGGAATATCAGCCCAGCCCTCACAATCTTATGCTTAAGAGGGTCAGAAACAAGTGAAACTGTCATGAATGTTCTGGCAGAAGAAAAAAGGGAGTTGATAAAGAAAAATAAATTGGGGTTCCACTAAAATAGGGGGTGATCACCTCCATTTGACTCACAGGAGTTAGTCCAAGATGCTAGACTTCAAAAGAGGGTGGCTTCCATTTGTGCTTTGGGGCAATCTGAATACCCTTGCTAATCTAAAGGTGATGTCACACAACAAAGAGTTTCATAAAGCATTCTCTAACTATGCTTGGAAGATCCTGAGTGGCATTGTGGTTATGAGTTGGACTGCAATCCACATGGTCAGTAGTCCAAAACCACCAGGGTGAAAGAGAAAGGTTTCTACTCCTCTAAAGAGTTGGTCTTGGAAACACATGGATCAGTAAAACTCTGCCCTGTAGGGTCACTCATTATAGAGAGTGCTGTCAGTGGGCACCTATATATCCATACCCTACACTAGCCTCTAAAGATACAAAGGTTTGGGGCTTCCTTTGGGTCTAGCAATCAAATTTCAACAGCTCGGCATACCATGGACCATCACCACTATTGGGACTCTGGAAGAGCTGAAGAACTCAAGTGGGTGCAGATGGGATAATGTCCCTGTACGATAGTCCAGAGGGAAAGATGATCTTTCTGGAACAATGATTACTGAAAAGATTCTTATTTTGCACCACTGTTCAAATACAAAAGTGGTCAATTAATCATTATAAAAGAAAACTATTAAAATGTACCACCAACTTTGAGTGCATATTAATGAATTGCGAATTCTGCTTTCTTAATTCGGTCATTCTTGAGGTGTAATTTTTCATGAGAAGAAATTTTTCATGAAAAATATTTTCATGAGAAGACTGTAAGATAGCCTTGAAGAGATGTCTGTCAGTAACATTATTTGGTGAGGTAACCAGTCCTTGAAGATAATTATCAAAAAGATCCATTACACGGGGATGATGTTAAAAGAGGAATGAAGTTCAAAAATACAATGTTAAAGACTGTCATATGTACAGGAAGCTAGTAGAGAAGATACAAAATGTATAGCAGGAAAACACCCCCTTGTTTCCACAGGAGACTGCAAAATGAAACTTTGTATACTACTCTACCTGTTAATCAGACACAATCCAAATGATTCAGGTTTTGGATCTGCATTTAAAATAAAGATGACAGTTATGTGCTAAAAGTTATTTTTAAAAATTTGAATAGCTCTCCTGCAAATAAATCAAGAACTTTAGCATAAATCTCTCCAAACACATGAATATTTGAATTAAGGGCTAGCTAGTCTTATTTGTGGATCATCTCAGAAGAGGACTAGACTTAAGAGTATAGGTTCAGCTACAGAGAAAACCTGGTTATGATGGAAAAGAAAATCCTTCCTGAGGTCGTTTCATAATCTGGTGTCAGTTTGAGGATTTAGAGTGTAGGGGTGGAATCCAGCCTGTCAACCAGGATAGAGCCAATGAGGATTCTGTGTGGCCATGGCCTTCTCCTGAGGATTCTGGGAGTTCCTGTATTTCCTCCTTCAAGGGGGAAGACTCACTCTTTGCTGACTTCCAGGGAGACAAGACACAGGGAACTGCTCTAGACCTCTGTAGCTGAAGAAGTCACTTGGAGAGCCCTGCCATTGCTGAGATGTTCACACCACCACTGGACCCACAAGAATTCCTACCCACTGGCCAGTGGGTAGTGCACTCAGCATCATTGCATATGTATCGTGAGTCTGAAGGGACCTTACAGACTGGTATCTAACATATGGGTTAATGTCAGATTTATGGACTTGATCTAGACTGGACTGGGATATTTTCTCAATATTAAATTGCTCTTGTATATAAAGCTATTTCTTTTTTTGGGGTGGGGGGAGCATCACTGCCTTCTGGTGGTTGTGGGAGCTACCCAGCCTTGCTGCTGCTGGATTTGAAATGCCAAGCCAGTGAGCTGCAGTCCTGCACTCAACCACTACGCCACCGGAGCTCAGCCAGCTATTTCTATTTTTTTTTGGGGGGGGTGGCATCACTGCTCTCCGGTGGTGGGAGTAGGAGGCCCAGCCCCACTGCTGGAATTGAACCTCCGTCCCAGTGGGCCGCAGTCCCGCGCACAACCACTATGCCACCGGGGCTCAGCCCTGAACCAGCTATTTCTTATACGCATATGAATCTCCCTGGATTTGTTTCTCTAGTCTACCTAGACAAACACACTTCCCTATTGTAAAGATACTTAAATACTGAGGGTAAGAATTACAATTATAGTAGAAAACAACAACTGTTTCTGCCTCCTCAAAAATCTTTGCTTTTTTTTTTTTCTCTTCAGAGCTATTGGGTTCTCATTTGGAAAACCTTTCTCTCTCAGTTCTTGTAGTTCGATTGCATGGAGTTAGTTAGCCTCACCTTATGTGAAGTCCTGAGCATTCAAAATCATACTAATTGGTTTGGGGATAGACGCATGACGCAAGAAGTCCAGAAAGTTCAGCTTAGAGATTCTCAATGGGATTACTGGGGAAGACGTGATTTCATTTTAATACATTAATGGGAGGTGAAATTTAACATGTAAGCAACAGCAGTCACTTGTGGGGAGCCTGCCCTTCTAAGAGTGAAGCAAAACAGAAGTGGGCTACAGAGAACAAAGATCTGCTGACATCATTTGAAGAACTGGTTACATCGGTCTGAGTTACCTCTCAAAGTTCCCCGTATATGTAACCAATGATCTCTCTTTTATGAGTTAGTGTTTGGAATTCACTTCTGTCATTTGCACCACCTTAGTTTTGATAGGTTTTGTTCTAGAAAATAAATTATATAATGATGTTTCTGAATTGTAATAACCAAAGATAAATTCCGATCTAGTATGCTTTTGTTTCTGTTTTGTGGAAAAGAAGGAGGATGTTGGGGAGACCCATTATTATTCCCTCTTCAAGACGGAGAAAGTTGGAGAACAACAACAACAAAAGTTAAAAAGGTTTGAAATTCAACAAATATTGTTATATCATTGTTTTACTATACTTCACTAAAATTTTCTTGCAATCCAATTAAAGCAATAACTTTACTCATCATTTCCAACAGTAAATCTGGGTAATGTACAAAACCCTGCACATACAGGCTATTCCATAATTATTTGTTTAATTAATAACTAATTAAGGAAATTAGGCAGAGATGACCCCTTACTTTATACCTGAAGAAACAGACTTAGTGCTTTGCCTGATCTCAGCTCTGATGAACTGTGCAGTGACATAATGGAACTTTATTCAGTTGATGATATTTCTCTTATTTTGTGGATGCCAAAGATATAAAGCTGGAACTTAGTAAATGTGATGGGTTCCATTATTTATTTTGGAGACTTTGCTTCTCTGTGTTATGTCCATTAAAAGAAAAATATACATACATTGTTAGTGGATTTGTAAATATATACAACCACTATGGAAAACAAAATGGTGATACTTAAAGCAACTGGGAATTGAAAGCCCATATAACAATATCATTAATAGGCCTATGTATCTCACAACACATGTGGACATATGCTCTCCCACTGTTGACAGTGGCACAGTTCACCAAAGCAAGAAACTGGAAGGAGTCCAAATGTCCCGAAGTGAAAGAAAACAGTGATGAAATCGTGAAACATCGCATGACATGGAAGGACCTGGAAACCACTACCTTGAATGAAGCTAGTCAATCACAAAAAGACAAATATTGTATGAATCCACTACTGTAAGGAGAAGCACCAAATAAACAAATCTTATAGACTAATTCCCAAACAAAGTAGTAGAATGTCTTTTTAACGGCCATGGATCATATAGCACACACAAACACCTCACTCCTTATGTGTACATTGTAAGAACCAACCACCTCAAAAGGGAAAAACCTCACATTGGCTGGGGCCACTCCTTTAAGAAGGGGGCAAGGGGAGAAGACCATCCACTTGATGCTGTACAATACAGAGACAAGGCTGCAAACAAATCAACAGGCCTTCCACAGGAGTGAGAGGAGAATCCTCTGGAAAATCAAATTAAGACCAGCGGAGGAGAGGATCTGTTTCAAAGGAGGAACTGATATTTCTATTGTTGGGTATGGTGGGTAAATGGGGAAAGAGCAACCTTACATCAGGAAGGGATACTCAACAACAACTGCAGGGAATGTAGGGGGAGAATAAACTTGGTTCCATGTTCCTTGGTAGACACTCTGAATATGTTTCTAGGCAACTCTTGGTGAACCACACCATGGAGTAAGCACTAGAATATTAGATGTTGGCCTTACAGGGAATAGGCCATCCCCCAATAATTCTGAAACCTGACTGAACAAGTCCTACCTTAAAACTACCTGTACTCTTAGACTGAAGTTCTCTGATGGAAAAGGAACCAAAGGATGACTAGCCCAGGTCTTTGGAAATGGCAGTCAATGGACTTTGGGTTGGAACTCCTGGCTTAGGGGGGTCCAATGAACTGTGACTCAGAACCGTCATATACTTAGTACCTCAATGCTCCCCTTGTATGCAGTAGTACAGGAAATCGCCTGCTGGCACCAAACCTCCTGCTCACTGGACACAGAGCTGAACCAATTAAGAAATCTGTGTGTACAGAGCAACAACTCATGGATTGTAGCTCTCAGTTGGGCTATAGTCACATAAACTCCTCCTATCCACAGTACCTTACATTCTATGCCATTGGATAAATTATTGATGCTAGCAATGCAACTGCCTTATACTCCAGGTGCGTGATAACACATTTTTTCTTTTATTGTTGCTTTTGTTTTTGTCATAATATGATGGTTAAAGTAAACCAGAGTTGTTCATGACCCAGAGATAAGCAGATGGGTTCTGGGAACCCACTTAATTCTATGCCAGTTCAAGAACGGTTAATTGTGATAACCTGGCCCAGCTCAATACTTGCCTTCACAGAGAAGTCACTGAAGGTAAGGGCGCTACAGGGAAGTGCCCTGAAAAAAGCAGAGGGTGCCCAGCTATCAACGGGAATAGTGCCTGGAGTCTTAATGGCTTGCATTAAAACAAGCAGGCAAGTAAGCGAGGGCTCAACGAAGTCCACACTGAGGAAGCACACCAGTCTGTGCGATCAAAAGAGGAAGATAACAAGATCCAAAAATCACAAAGGGGAAAATCACAGCGCTTAAATGATGAAAACACAACTTGTGGATGGCTATGGAGGACAATGGGAGCTCAAAATCCATCTGCAGAGTATCTAGTCAAGTCAAACCTTGGGAAGATCTCCTCGAACCACAGGCCAGGTCCTCAAACAGCTTTACTATCAGATGAAGAGATTATTGCAAACTTGATTTTGTCGGATGGAATCATGGAATAATATGATATTTGGCCAGGTGACTTCCCTCTTGACCCAACCTGGATTTGCTCTAGGTTCAAATTTCTGGACTATCAATGGCAGAGGTTTCTTTTTTTGGCTTTTCAAATATTGTTGGGAGTCTTTTCTTTCCTACTCTTGATTTTTATCTTTACATTATTTATTATTATTATTATTATTATTATTTCTCTGCTCTGTTCAAAATTATTATTTTGTTCTTTGGGAGTTTTTTAAAATTATTGTTTCTGTTAGGTTTCCCAGAAGGACAGGAGTGGATGCATAGAGAATAACTGATACAATAGTTTACTGGGGGCAGGAAGAGAGGAGGTGGGGATTGGGGAGCAGACAATCAATGTATAAATTGTTAAATGGGAAAGTAATTTGCTCTGTAAACGTTTGCCGGACCCACAGCAACATATTCAAAAAGGAAAAAAATTTATTACAAAACAAAGTAGAAATAAAAATGTTAAATTGATTTTCTGCCTCTTTTGCACTTTGATTATTTATCACAGAGATTCTACATATTTTATACTATTATCTACCAATGTAATACACAGTTCCTTTGGGCTAGTGATTGTTCTGCATATTCAGCAACACTACCTATAGACTTTAGGCTAAAAGAAATTAAATACAAATAAAAATTTTAATAACTCTTCTTTCCTTATGCCACCTCATCTTGGTGGAAATGCTAGGCAAGAAATTTCTCATTCTTGCCAAAGGATAAAGATACACCTCCTACTTCCCTTTTATCGACTACCTCGTTATTGGACATTTCACAATTTGCTTATTTAGCTACTCCCCGCCCCCCCAAAGAAAGCCTGTCAAAAGTATATATATGAATCTGTTAACACCAACTCTGGGCTGTTTTAGTGATTAAACCTGTTTCTGATCATAGGAAACAATGCGACTCTCTAGTGACTCCATTGTCTCCTTTTATCAGGGAGGTGACAAACCACATTTTTAGTGCTGCCTTGAGCTGAAGTGGAATGTACAGTAAAATATGGATTTTCTCAAACGAATTCCTAAAACCATTAATCTTTATCTAAGGACCCATAATAACAGTTTGTTCTCAGTAGCTGGTTGGGAAGGGAGAGAAAATGTCTTCCAGAAAGCTCTTTGGCAGTCAATCTGGTTGATAATAAAACTTGATGAAACATCTGTGATTAATATTAATTCAAATTCTCTCCTTAATGGATAATTGTGAAAAAGATAATTTCTCCTATTTAATTTAGACTACAGCTGAGTTTTCCAATTTAGGACAAGAACATTTCTCCATGCTTCTCAGTTATGAAACCCAATAGAGACAGGTGCATGGAACCTGCCAATGAAAAGCATTTTTCTGGTTAGTCCTGGAAAAAATTTAAATGCATGCTACTGACCACTGCATACTTGGATGTGACTTCCCCCACATAGTTACTAAGTGAAAGAAAGGAGTCTGATGGCTAAGACCTCTCCTGCCAACCTATCAGTCACTTTACAGGATAAAGATGCAGTAGGTACCTTTAAAGATTACAGCCTAGGAAAATCTCATGGGCTTCAAAAAGTTTAACAACAAGTTTGCTGCCCTAATGACCATTTTCAGTATTAAAAAAGAGATATACTGAAAGATAGCTTATCATTTTTAAGTTAATACTTAAATAAGCACAACAAAGCACAAAACTAGATAACTAGATATGAATTTTAAAATGTTAATGAAAAGTATTAAATAACACCTGACAAAAAGACAATAAGACTGTTAGAGATATTTCTATATTATTTCTTGGTTAGTATCCTCACATGCAATATTCTTCATTTTTGTAAGCGTATAATCAGCTGTATGGCTTATCAGGAACCATCTTTTCACTGTAGGAGTAGAGTCCCAAGCCTTTTGAGCAAGGCCAGTTAGTCAATCCACTGTGTTTTGACAGACTAGAGACCAGCGATGTCTCTCCTCTGAACATATTATGTTTATCGTTGAAAAAACTCTTTCCATTGTTGCTGCAATGACAGCAACTGTTCTGAAATGATCTCTAGCTCTTTGAACCCTTTCAGGAATCACATAATTCACTCATATCTTGTGGGAATTTGGGAGCATAACAAAAGCTGAAACATATAACTTGTCACATTTTGGTTGTTTGGTCCCTTTTCACTTTACATTATATGTCTGTTTGCAAGGTAACAAACAAAGGGGAATAAATGCAGTACTCCATCAAAAGTATAAGTTTTTTGAGATGAATAAATATCACAGGCATAATTGTCTATTTTTTTATACTTATGGATGGAATGAACATCACAATGGTGCTCAGAACACGCAGGTGTGCAGACGAATGGTAAAGTGAGTGAGGAATGTCAATTTGTGATTTCCACACTGGTGACCGCCCAGCTGCCCACATTTAGAGAGAACCCTGATTTCAGGCACCATTTTAACAACTGGTTTACTGAACTGAAAAAAAATTAAAAATTAGATATCGGTTCTCCTGAACCAGTGTGAACCTGAGAAATCCCGCAATTGCCTATGGTGCCGGCGTTCTATGCTCTGTCCTATGAAGGGAGGGTCTCTGTAAGTTGCAATTTATCCAAGGGAAATGGGTGCCTCTGCATCTTCATCACTGGAGAACTTCCTAAATGAAAGTTCTTCTTTCCAACATTGAGCTGAATTGGTGCATTTTAGTCATATCTGATCACACAGTTTGCTCTTGTGTGTAAATGACACTGAGTTATTTCTGACCACCAATGTATTTCAAACTAGTTAATTATACGAACTATTTTTGACACACAGATGTATAATTTAAAGAAGCCATAAAAATGTGTCATGGACGCTAACATTAATTTTGGAAAGAATCTAGGAAAGTAAGTAATTGCCTTTTAAATATCAATAGTAAGAATACCATTTATTAAACTAGCATGCTAACTCATTTACATATGGGAGTGGAAGCATCCTGCCTATTTTAATATACCTAATGAGAAGTGTAGTCAAGACCCAAATCTCTTAATTTCTATCAAACCATTTTTTCTTAACCCAATTAATAATATCTTTAAGTAAACTTATTAAATAACAGATTACTTTTCTATGAATAATAATATACTTTATCATGGCATATTATAAAAAAGGACTGCTACCTAACACAATATGAAAGTACTAAATAGCAATTAAATACACATCATTGTTGACCTTCAATCATAACTAAATCATCGGTACATTTGGATATGCTCCTTTTTCATCAGACTTCAGCTGACATCAGGGACAAGCACAAAAGGTCAGAGACAAAGGCACTTACTTCTTCTTTGAAACTTCCAAAAATCCTCATGTTACAGAGAGAAAATATCATAGGAATGATTCTTTCCTTCTTAACCATGTACACTTTTCTTTCTTGTCTATTGGTCCACAATGAGTATTTCTTATCACTTACTATTTTGCCCTTTGATCCCTCTATCTTAATAGGGCTTTCTAATCCTTCTCCTCACTTCATTCATACTGCTTTCTAGAAGGAATTGAGAAAACTACATAAAAAATATAAAACTCCCAAATGGTAAAGTATTCCTTGCTAGCAAAGGCCAGGTCAAATTGTTTTTTTTTACTTTGGATGAAGCAAACATGACAAATTGCTTGGCAAGGCAGAGGGAATGGTTTTTATGATCAATGCAAATGAGAAGATGCCCAGAATCTTCTATCTTAGCCTCTCTGTAATTAGCGTTCCCTTGCATTACATAAATGTACACATTATAAAGACTACCCTTTTTCAACTTCTGACCTCAGTGTAGCAGTCCAATGCTTAACCATTACACCACCATGGCTTCCTTCCCACAAACCAAACCCATTACGGCTGAATCAACTCATAGTGACCCAGCTGGACTGGGCAGAACTGCTCCACAGGGTCTCTAAGGCTCTATCTTTATGAAAGCAGGCCACCCCATCTTTCTCCCTGTGGCCCTAGTGCAATCATGTAAAATCATGACTTCTAGTTGAAGGATCCAGGAATCTTCACTTTAACCCCCCTTTGCAGGTAGGCCAATAGTGCTGGAGAGAAACAGTGTTTCAAGACCATAAGGCTGAATCTTAACCTACCCGCAGATCATCACTTCCTCTCTGTAACTATTGTCTTCCTTCCAGAGCAATCTTCTCTCTCTTGCTCTCGTTTTATGAACAGTGTCTGTTTTTTTTTTTTGGGGGGGTGGGGTCGGGGCATCACTGCCCTCAGGTGGTGGAACTAGGAGGCCTGGCCTTTGCTCCATGGAGCTGGAATCGAACCTCCATCCCAGTGGTCCGCAGTCCCACACACAACCACTACGTCACCGGGGCTCAGCCCCTTATGAACAGTGTCAATCTTGTAATTCCCTCTATTTCCTTCTTTGCTATTATTTACACATATATTCTTTCCATAATCAACAGTATGTTCCTGGAGGACAAAGAGTACATCCACTGCTTTCTAATTACACCTCCTCGATGTTTGCTATATTGGCGTGCTGGGTAAGCACACCTCAGTAAGTACTGATGAAGTGTTTGATTAATGAAAAAGTAATATACAATCCTGAAGTGTGTCTTTCCTAGTGAACACAGATTTCCTACACACATAATGATGTCACAAGTCCTGCGGCCACAAATATCACTTAATAAATGGATATAAATAGCATTTTATATTTAAATATTTTAGTAAATAGCTGTAATAAATCTTCCAAAATGGACTAGCACATCATATCAAAAGGTCAGAAATTCTGCTAGTTGACTATACTAATAATACAGCAAATGTTACTGATTTAGTAATGTCACTTAATATAAATATCATAAAGCCAATGTACACATACGCTCAAAAATTCACTTTCTGCCTTAGCAAAAGAGAAAATAAGCTGAAAGCCATACTAAAACAAAAGAAATGCAAGTAGAGAGCATGAGAAAGATTTCTCATAACTACCAATACTCCATAGAGAATCAGCTTTTGAAGATACTACAGGCTACCAGGCAAACACCAAGCACATCAAATCAGAACTAAAAGCTCTCCATAATCTGCTCCAATCCACCCATTTTATGTTCCTAGCATGTCCCATTCCAGTCTTCCCCATTGGTCCCTGAATCTTTATTGCTCTGATTTCCCGATCAGGTGAGCAACAATAGGAGAGAGAAGTAACCAACATGCACTGTGTGAAACTTGTTCTCTGGAGGAGAGTTGGGTCACCTCCCGAACTCTGCTGAGTACCCTCATGAAACAGCATTAGAGCTTCTGTATAAAGTGCAGGCACAACATATGCCTGCTACAATTCCTAAACTTCATATAATAGGATTTCAAAAGTGAAAATTTCTCAAAATAGCCCTCATCTCACAGAGTCTCTACTCCTTTTTCTTGGATTTGCAATGACAGATAGGGACCCATATCAATGGAAAACTGATAGATAATCTGAAGGGGCACTAAAATCAACTGGAACAACATAGCCCATACAGACAATGTTCTACAACCTATTATGATGACTTGCAAGCTTGACTGGCCACTTAAGGTATAACTACGACTGACTTCTTCCTGCTCGAAATGAAGAAGAGTGCAGGAAAACAATGATGCAAGTAAACAACTAGTCTGAAGGATTCATGAATCACATGAACCCGAACCTTCATGAACCTGAGAGCAGAGGATCTAGGTAGCTCCTTGCTACCACTGTGCATCAATACCCACGAGATCACACTAGGAGGTGCTAAGTTGAGCAAATTCAAAATCATCAAGACGACCATACTTAGTGGTTTTAAAGAAAACCGATGGAACCCCCAAGACATAGCCCTAAGACACCCTGGAACTGTATCATCCAACTGAAGGCAGACATATAAGGTGAACCAGGAAGTGGGAACTCTTTAGAACCATCAACCAAACAAGATCCGAAGGACAACATTTAGTCAAGAATAAAGCTCAGAAAAGAGAAAGAGACAGAAAAAGAGCAAATGGAAACAGGGTATACAGGGAGGAAGTGGGAAGAGTGCTGTTATATTGTGAACACCGAGTCATGTCACAAAACTAGTATGCATGAATTGTTAACTGGAAAACCAATTTGTTCTGTAAACTCTCAAACCACAATAAAATAAATAACATGAAATAATAACAACAGCAGCATCTGTATCTAATAATAATAATAGGAACATGAGTTTGCAGACAGATGCTGTGCTGCTAAAAGGGAACCTTGGTGGTTGATGTTGGACGGCTCATCACAAGTTCCGCAGTTCGAAACCACCAGCTCCTCTGAGGGAGAAAAAAGACTTTCCATGCCCATTAAGAGTGAAAGGGTCTCAGGCTGAGCCCCGGTGGTATAGTGGTTGTGCGCGGGACTGCGGCCCACTGGGACGGAGGTTCAATTCCAGCAGAGGGGCTGGGCCTCCTACTCCCACCGCTGGAGAGCAGTGATGCCCCCCCAAAAACAAACAAACAAACAAACAAAAAAAAGTGAAAGAGTCTCAGAAACTCAGAGAGCCTGTTCAACCCTGTCCGATAGGGTCACTATACATCAAAATCAACTTGATGGCAGTGATTTTGTTTGATTGTTTGGGGGGTGGGGAGGAGGGATGCCGCTAAAGGCACGGTAAGGCAATCTCCAAGACATTATAACTAGCTGCAATGTTCAGATAGTCAGCCCTGAGGCTTCCAGTATATCCATCAATGATATACTATGCTATTGATTTTGTTAAGGAAATCTAAGCCTCTGAAAAAATGATTTAGTGTACTGAAGAGACATATATTTTCAATATTTTACTTATCATGAAATATCTTCATAAAATTTGAAGTAGGGGCACTGAATGACACATTTTATTATGTCGTTATGTCTTGACTCCACAAACCACTCCAGTGTTTAGGCTACTTTAAAAAACCTTATGCCTCCTATGCTAATCTCAGGAATTAAACAGACAAGAAGTGGTCCAATGTTATTCTCATTATCCATTTTCAGAACAGGTTCTGCCTTCAATTCCAAGATGTAATGATATCTGAGTGGTATTTTAAACTTCTGTAAAGCATTTGTGATAAAGTAAATGCTTGTCCTTACCCTTGATAAGAGGATAAGAGATGTGGGGTTGGGTTCCAGTCCAGGATCTTGTACTCGTAATAAGATCTGGAGCAAATTGCGGAACCTCTCACATTTTAACCTCCCTATTTCTAGAATGGGTATAACAATACTCCCAACCTCACAGAGTGAGAATTTAAAGCACATCCCAGGGAGAAAGATGGGAAAATCTGCTTCCATAAAGTTTTCAGACATGAAAAGTCATCAGAGTGGTTCTTCTCTCACCCATAACGTCCTGTGAGTCAGAAGAAAATATGCAGCAATGGGCTTTTGGTGTTTGGTAGAATGCATGGCACACAGTAAGCTTTCAATAACTGCGAACTCACCATATTATCATTATCCAAACAAGTGTTGGGGAATACTTGTCACTTAAGGCACACACTTTAACAAAAGGTTACATTTAATACACACAAAAATTTGCTCTGAAATGAAGTCAATTTACATACTTACAGCACTTAAGAGTCTCAAAGTGGACTAAGCTGTCCATGGATAGCATCATTTTTTCAGCAATTTATTAAAAGGAAAAAATTCTATTTCTATTGTTGCTAGGTGCTAGTGAGTCAGCTCTGATTCACAGAGCCACCTGCATACAACAAGCTGCCGGCTCCTGCACCATTCTCACAAGGGCTTTTGGGCTTGAGCCAACAGCGACCCATCTCATCATAGGTCTTCATCTGTGATGCTAGCATCATATTTTTCCAAGTGTGATGCCCTTATTCAGGAACCAATTTCTCCTGTCAAGGTGCCCAAAGTACAGGAGATGAAGTCTCATCACCCTCACTGCTAAGGAGAATGTGGGCTATACTTTCCCCACTTCAGACTTGTTTGTTCTCCTGGAAATCCATGGTACTTTCAATATTATTCACTCACAACATAACTAAAAAATGCATCAATTCTTCTCAGATATTCTCTACTCATTTAATTTTCACATGAAAATGAGGTAACTGAAATTGCCATGGTTTGGGTCAGGTGGACCTCTAACCGGAAATCAACATCTTTTCTCTGACACTTTCACTAAAGGTTGGTTTTCTTTGATCATTAGTTAGGGCTTCACGTCCTCTTGGCATTAGCAACCAAGGCTGTGGCATCTGCGTATTGCAGGTTGCTAATGATGCCGTGTTCTTTGTCATATAGTCCAGCTTCTCAGATTAAGCACTCAGCACAAAGATTAAGTATGGTGGAAGGATACAAGCCTGATAGATACATTGTTTTCATTTTACACTACATAGAATGTCCTTGTTCTGCACACATCTCTACCTCCTGGTATCTGTGGACTCTCGTGATCAATATGTTCAGTCAATGTTCTGAAATTCCTATTGTTTACAATTTTATCTAAAGTTTGGTAAGTCCACAAAATCACATGCCTTTGCACACTAAGAAAAACAAAAGTAAACATCTACCTGGTATTCTGTGTTTTGAGGCAAGATCCATCTGGTGTTAGCAATAAAAATCCCTCATTACATGTCCTTTTCTGAATCTGGCTTTCAGCATTTCTGATGGTTCCTTGTTGATGTACTGCTGCACTTATTTTTAAATTAGCTTCAACAAAAGAGAATTTGCAGGTGATATTATGTGTTCAAGACTTGCTGTATTTAGTTGGGTCATATTCTCCTGGAATGGATATGAACATGAATCTCTTCCAGTCGGTAGCTATCCTCCAAATTTCTTGACATAGATTAGTTAGTGCTTCCAGTACTGTATCGCATTTGTTGAAGCATTTCCACTAGCGTTCTGTCAATCTCTGAAGCCTTACATTTTGCTAAGGTCGTCAGTGTAGCCTGATTTGTTCCTTCAGTACCATTGGATCTTTGCTCCTTCTTTAAATGACAGCTGATCGATTGCATTTTTTTTTTTTTTTTTTTGGGCATCACTGCTCTCCGGTGGTGGGAGCAGGAGGCCCAGCCCCTCTGCTGGAATCGAACCTCCGTCCCAGTGGGCCGCAGTCCCGCGCACAACCACTACGCCACCGGGGCTCAGCCCTCGATTGCATATTAAAACAACTGCCAACTGAAAAAGTCGGTAGAAATTCCTCAATTTTTTCATCAATGGCTTTATAGTGGTCAGTGAGTAAATTTGAATAGCTGCATTAACCGGTATTCCTTGTAGGCATATAGGTATCTTATCGAAGATCACAACATCTTTAGAGGTACATCTTGAAATGTTCTTTTTTTCACAATGAATTCTTTCAATGATCATCCCTGACATAACAAATCTTGATTCAAAATGGCCAATAACTGTCCATTTCAGCTCAGGAAATGTCTACAGTAATCTGTGTTCTGTCTTATATTTGGTTACTTGAAATTTTCCTAGGTGCATATTTTGCACAGTCCACGTTCCAATTATGAATGCATACTTCAGCTGAATCTCTTCATCTGGAGTCATGCTCCATCAGCAAAGGAGGGTCCGCAAATCGCTACTCCACTCACGCCATTAAAGTGAAATCTACTTTGCGGAGGTAGCTCTTCTCTAGCTATATATTTCGAGGATCATCTCCCAGCACTGTATTAAACAATGTTCCGCTGCTATTCAGGACGTTTTCAGGGTCTGATAATGTTAAGGCTATTCATAAGGTTTTCGGAGACAAATTCCTCAGAAATGCGCTGCCTGTTTCTTCTTCACACTCTGTTCTTAGTTTGGAAGGTCTGTGGGAAATCGTTCGCCGTAGGTGACCCTTCCCAGTATTTGAATGCTGGTGCCCTATCTTTCAGCACTAGAGTAACACACAAGTCAATACAGTACCACGAACTGACAGATGAGTGATAGCTATATATATCATTGCCTTCTATTTTATTCCTCTTGATTAAATTTATAATTCTGGTGGCACACTGAGTTAGGCTTCAGGCTGCTAACAAATGATCAGTGTTTCAAACGTATCTGTTCTTTGGGAGAAAGATCAGGCTGTCTACTCTCGTGATCAATATGAGAGGAGCCCCCACCCCCACCCCCATCCCCCAAACCTGGAATTGTACTGGGCGGAGCAAAACTTTTGTAGTATACATTTTCTCTGCTAGGCAAGCAACAGGCAACTCTGAATTTGTGCACCTAGTGCAGTCGCCTGGAAAGGTTCTCTCTGGTCACAGTGAATTTTTTCATAAAAGCAGTTTCGGGTGAATCTTGTTCTTTGTCATGTCCGATTTAAGAGAACAGCATGTGGCTGGGGAATTTTGTTTCCTGCTTGGGAAAATGCCACAGAACCTGCTGAGATGCTGAACACAGCTTATAAAGACAGTGATATAGGAAACACTCAAGTGAACAAGTGGTTTTCTCGTTTCAAAAAAGTGTCACTTGATGACAAACCTTGTTCTGGGCACCCCATTCAACAATGTCCTGAACATACAAAAATGTTTACTTGTAGAACACCTGAAGTTTGTTCCACCAAGTCTGACTGTTAATCAAACTTTATATTTAGAGGTTCTGAAAAGATGTGTAATAGCATGTTACAAAAAAGGCCTGATTTGTGGCAGATGGGGGACTGGTTTTGCCACTATGACAATGCACTTGCTCATGCAATCTTGTCAGTATGGCAGTGTTTGGCAAAAAACCACATTCTTCTCTTGCCCCACGCACCTTCCTCCCCTGACCTCGCTTTGGGTGATTTCTTGTTTTCACGAATGCAGAGGGACATGAAATGACAGCAATTTGATGAAACAGAAGAGGCGAAGAACAAAAGAAGGGAGATACTGTTAGACATCCAAACAGATGAGTTTGAGAAATGTTTCCAAGAATGGAATCACAGATTTGGCAAATGTAGTGCAGAGAATTTGAACAAAGTTGGTTTTGTTGTTGTTGTTTGTTTGTTTTTGTTTTGGGGGCATTACTGTCCTCTGGTGGTGAGAGTAGGAGGCCCAGCCTTGCTGCTGGATTTGAACCTCCAACCCAGTGGGCCGCAGTCCCGTGCACAACCACTACACCACCAGGGCTCAGCCCAACAAAATTGTTTTGTAAAGCAATTTAAATGCATAGTTTTGAAAAAACAAACCAACAGTTGTTTATTCTTTTATTATACCCTCTTGTAGTCTTGGAAACTTTATGGAATCGTTCAAATGGTCTTTATAGCAGTAGGTTTGGTTTTCTTTAGATTTTCCCTTAAAAAACCTTAAAAAAACCCCAAAACATTAAGTTCTCAATGCAAGACTAAAGACCGTTTGATACTGTTAGAGCACAATGCACCGCACAACTCCACCGTTCGATTTTGCTCAGAGTCTGGTAACCTAACAAAGTAAGTTTTTAACATTTCGGGGGGGGAGGGGGGGGAGTCAGACAAAGTAATTTCAGATATCTAATATCAAAGTAAACTTCTAACATTGAAAAAGCTAGCTATAAGAACTATTTAAATGATGCTGATTTAAGTAAAAACTAATATATTTAAAATGACTTAGTCATTCTTTGTTAATAATTTTCAGCGCAAAAGAATGCTGATTATTAACTAAAATTTGTTGATAAAGCTACTTGCAAATATTGTACATCTCAGGAAATAGTAAAATGAAAAGAGGTTATCAGTTCAGTTTTTACAATAATAGATTGGTTGGCTCTTCATTTTCTAATTCATAATACTTTTACTAGATAGACTTTGGGGGCTTAGACAGTATTAATATTTTGTAAGGCTTTAAAATTTAAAACCAACCCTGAATATAGCACATAGATTCAAATTCTGCTCTTAATATGGATCTTATAAAATCTGCCTAAAAATCCAATGGGAAAGATGTGTGTTGCCAAGGTCCACATGTTTTCCCTCTCACACAGAGGTAAGTCATCTCCCCAGAAACCATATTTGCAGCCCACAGGATACTCGTGAACTAAAATAATGAATGATAATGCCTTGTTCTCTGCATTAATATTAAAGGAAAGAGAAAATAGAAAACTTTACAGCCACTCTCAGCTCTCTGGACCATAAATCTCAAGTTTTGAGAATTGCTTCCCAAAAGGGTAGGGAGTGGGGATGAGTTGTGAGGGAGCTTTGGAGCTCAGACATATTTTTTAGCTAGCCAGCAAAGCACTGACACAAATTTCTACATATCTCTGGCTGTGAAAAGTCTCATTTGTGGTGATTTATATTTCCTCATAAAGAACTCTGTAGATAATATAAGCCTGCTGTGAGGCTGTATGACAACTTTCAAACCAAGAGTTACACGACCATTCTGTTAAAATAGAGCACGAATAGATGAGCAGGAAGATCTGTAGAAATAGTATTTCTCTAGATGAAAGGCCGAAATACTGTTCTTGCAGCTTGTGCAATGTTTAGAGGGTCACCTTTAACTCTGTGTGGTGTTGCCTCCACGCAAGATACCCCCACACACACACCACACACACCACACACCACACCACACACACACCACACCTTTTTTTCTGAAGATTGACTCTGTGTTTGGTCTGTGATTGCTTGTGTAATTCACAACACGTGACATTTAGACATCATCAAACCGAAGTTCAGTTGCCTTAATACGTTACTAAGGGAAACACAGAGAATAGCAGGCTGACAACCCAGTCAATGAAGTATAAACACTGTTATTCCAAGTGTCACTGGCGTGTTATTGCCATTTCTCCTGGCATCTGCTCTATGTGAGGCAGCGCAGACACACAGCACAGCAGCTCATTCAACTGTTTTCACTTAACTCTGAAACCAAATTAGTACATTACATGTTTATCAGGCTGAGAATTACTGCTTCCCTGTGAAATTGCACTATTAATCAGGTGTGTCGTTTCTCGAGGCGATGTGGCCACTTTTGACATTTAGGGATGAAAAGAACAATGCTCTCCAGTTTGTTCCCATTTTAGCATTTCGCCTTGGTGGGGTACAAGGATGCAAAAAGTGACATAATTCCTTGGTCTCCTCAGGGCGTCAGAATACTACATGTGACCCCTCAGTCTCTTAATAACATTTTGAATTCTTAAAAGGAGTACAAATGAAGATCACTTGGTTTATGAATTATCTGACTGTCACAGTCTTTGAAAAATTCAGATTCTGGGATGAGTACTTACTCGTGTTCTCTTTCTTAGGGCCTAGCATCAAAGATTTCCATCAAGTCCCAATTATTCAGTAGCCTTTAAGGCTTCCCTTGTAAACTTCATCCATGCTTCCAATGTCAAAATCTCTTAGCAGGGAGTTAGCTTCACTTTCCTTTTCATGACCCCCGGCATTAATTTCTCTGATTCTTTTTAGCAGTATCTCTCCTCTTTTCGTGTAGCCATTTAATCAAGCATGGGTTTATTTCATGTGTGGCCAAGTGATAGTGCTACCACTTTAAGAACTAACAAGGGGCTTTTAAAGACCCTGTGCTGTTGTCCAAGGGTTCAACCCCCATGATCTTACCCAAGAGCACACCAGTCGGCTGAGGGGAGCTAGTCCAGAGTCCCTGAGTTGATGCTGAGAAGTCTCACACAGAAGGTATCGGGCCAAGTGGCAATAAACAACTGTTTCCATAAAAGAAAACTACAAAACAACACAGAGAAAAATATCTTGAAGTCCCTAAATCTCCCTCTTTCATGTCTTTATTTAACCTTCATTTAAGAGTCCTTGAAATCCATTCATGCTTCCCTAAAAGATGGCTAGGGACAACTTGAAATAGACACAATTCTCTGCCTTCATCCTTTAAATGAAAAGGTGCATTTCTGCAGGCTCACTAAAGACCTCTGGAAGTACACAAAAGGAACAACACCACTATTTTCCAACAGAAAACTGACATAATCCTAGGCATACCTCCAGGATCTAAGTGGAGAAGGAGCTACTTCAGTCTACTTTCAAATTAAAGCACCCGCTTAAAAAAGGCAAATAGTTTTTCATGATTAATAATATTCTGCATCTATGTCTGAGCAATTATTATTTAGTATTTGTGCCATGGCTATATTTTTTCTTGCTTAGATAATATTAAATTTGTGAACTTCTTAACACTGCCCTTTCAATTTCTACACTATGAATATAAATATGCCTAGCTGAAGGTTCACGTACCTAAAAAATGCAGGAGGTGGAGTATTTGACTGCAGTGTTTCTGGAAATTCCACTTATAAATCCCTTGAATCTCAGCTTAAGTTTATGCCAGAGAGAATAATGATAAAGTAAGACAGCAAGAAAGCCCTCCCCCAAAGAGTTCAAAAATGAAAGCAACACGTGTACCACGTTTTGAGGCAAATACTGAGTTGTTCATTTTAAGAAAGTACATTATACTTAGGGGTCAGCTCCCTTGCAAGAGTAAAAGACTATAAGCTGCGAAAAAGATTACCTCCTGCTTTGATAATTGTGTCATTTTGACACTCTCCTATTTCAGTAAGAACAACTCGTTAAAAAAGGTAGATTGGTGTGAACTGTCAAGACCCAAATCAGGCTTAATGCAGATTACTCAGAAGCCACTAACAAACAGGCTCCCGAGGCATATTCTGTCCTCGTATAAAGTTCTTCATGAATATAGGGTGTCATTTTCTTAAAATTAAAATACCCACCAGAGTTATTCAAGTTTCCTTAATTTTTCAGGGAACGTGTTTTTCATGTAAATCATTGTAGATACATTTTCAGTCATCAATTGGTTCTTTAAAAATGTTTCTTTAATTGGATCCTAGAAAGATTGGGATAATTAGGAATGATTGTGATAAAGGGGCTTGAAGCCCTTTATCTACTTTTCAGTATGAAGAAAGCAAGGCTCATTGAGGTTAAGCTACAAAAAGTCGCAGCCCCTGTAATAATAGAAGAGACATTTAGGGTCACTGCTGCGCTCGCCATGTCCCTCTCTCTTCATCCAAGCAATGCACCCCCACCAAGTGATCAAAAGAGCACTGGTGAGATACCAGGGAACTGCTGTTGAAGATACAGTAAGACATAGGTTCCCTAACTTTCCTGATTTCTCCAACAAGTTGACCCAAATATCGTGGCAACTGTGTGCAAAAGAAAAGAAAAGGAAGGGCTGAGCCCTGGTGGCGGAGTGGTTGTGCGCGGGACTGCGACCCACTGGGTTGGAGGTTCAATTCCGGCTCCCAGGAGCAAAGGCTGGGCCTCCTACTCCCACCACCTGAGGGCAGTGATGCCTAAAAAAGAAAAGAAAAGGAAAGGAAAACTAAGAGAAAGAACTGAGAAAATACTGTCCGGTTCTGTGTAGTCATCATGGTCACCAGATAGGACTGCTGTGGGTCACGTTTCTCATAGGATGGTTTGGGGAGCTAGATCACTAGGTCTTTCTTCCTCGTTCACCCTACTCTGGAAGCTCTGTATACATAGCCATGACCTTAACCTCCACTGAGAGATGGGTGGGGGCTGTGCATCAGGTGCATTGGTCAGCATGTTCTAACCACCAGCTGCTCTTGGGAAGACAGACAAGGCTTTCTCCTCTCATAAAGTGACAGTCTCAAAAATCCACAGGGGCAGTCCTCCCCTGGCCTGTAGGGTCAGGAGGAGTCAGAATCGGCTCAAGGGCAGTGGAATTTTCTGTTGGTTTGTTTGCTACTTCAATGAGCAGATCAATATGAAGTTTACCATGACAGCGGCATGGATTCATGGTGACGTGGCAATAAGCAGAGGAAGGCTGCTATAACTGTTGGCTGCTGTGGAAATGAGATCCCTGTGTGCAGAGCAGCATTGCACCATGGGACTTTCAAGGCCATCACCTTTGGGAGAGAGTCACCAGGTGTGTCACATGCAGTGCATCTAGGGGGACTTATAAGGCCAGACTTTCCACTTGTAGTTAAATGCTTAACTGCACACCACATGGGCATGCTATAAGGATTCGCCTTTAAAAGCCCCGAAATGGGAGCTGTGACCATAAACCAGTTTCCCTGATTCTCTTCTTTTGAAGGAAATCAACTCTGACTTTGATGTAAGCAGTGCTAGAAGAGTTCTCCTTTTAGTTTTATTCTTAGCAAATGACTTTTGTCTTCTTTGTTGTGGGTTTCTCATTAGAATTAATGCTTTTCTAAAAAAGGTGATTCAGCTAGGTTGCTGAATAACCAGTAAATTTAAGAAGAATCTCTTAGCAATTACCACCTTTCTGCCCTCTGAAGGTACCTTTGTTAAAAGGGTCAACCACCTGGGAAGACACCGTTAAAATATCTTCGGGAGATGGCCAAGCATTCTTTGGGTATAAAAATGTATACAGAGTTTAAAATTTACCTTTCTACTCTCTGAATTGGGGTTTTTTAAAAGAGTTAACAGATTAATATTATTACCCAGCACATGCCAATATGAGTACAGTTGAAAATCTTTTTTCAGAGATAAAAGTAAAGTGTTTCTTTTAAAAAAAAATAATAAAAGGTACAAGTCCTTATCCCTTCAATTTCTTAAATGTTTCTTCATTGAACTTACTCCCACTTTAGCCGTTTCTTATCTATGCAACACTTTTTCAAGTCATCTTATGTTTCAGGGTCTCCACCTATAAAACCTGTGTTGGAAGAAGTGTAGCCAGAACACACCTCGAAGTGAGGATGGCACCTCCTTGGACATGTTATCAGAAGGGCCAGTCCTTGAAGAAGGACAGCACACTTGATAAGAGAGATGGCCTGAGAGAAAGAGGCTACTTGGTGGAAGAGTGTGTATCAGTGAGCATGGCAGTGCCGGCAACCATGGACTCCCGCAGAGGAACGGCTGTGAAGATGGCATCCAATGGCACAGTGACTCTGTCCACCGCACATACCCAGGGTCACTCTGAGTCAGAGCTGACCCGACGACCTCTAACAAGAACAACAAAATGAGAAAGTAGAATCGGACTTGCCTGACAGGGATGTTTTGGGATCTGGAGTGTAATTAATTGCAGTCGTGCCTGGCAAGGAGTAAATGCTATATAAGCACTAGCTACCTTTATTTAACATATGCTATGGTCAAGGAATGAAACTCAAAGGGTAAAGCAGAAATGTCAGTGAAGAAATCAACCATAAACATGATATGGGGTGATACACCTCCATGGAAAATAAAAGCCAGCCAGGTCAGGGTTTGGCCAATGCCAGCAGGAGTGCAATTTCCTAGAGAAGGCCACAGGGGTTGCTTCGATAAACATGTTGTTGTTGAGCCCCGATCGACATAAAGTAAAAACAAGTGGCAAAGGTCCCTGGGTGGTGAGAACACGAGGCAGAAGGCAGGCAGAGTTCAAAAGCTTGCTTGAACTGCTTGAACATGTGTGGGGCACGTATGAAGTACCGAAAGGAGGCAGTGTGGTGGAAGCAGCAAGACTACAACAGAAAGGGCGAGTGAAAAGTCAGGGGTTCTTATCAAGCGGGAACTTTTAGTCTTGCTTAGAGAGAAGCCACTGTAGGGTTCTGACATGATCTGAGTTGAATTTCAGAAGAAACACACACACACAAATCCACCATCGTGAAGCCACTTCCAACCCATAGTGACCGACCGAGTAGGACTGTTTTGTGGATTTCAAGGCTATGCATTTTCCAGGAAGCAGCCTGCTGCATTGTTGTCCCATGGAGTTCATCTCCCATGGCAGCTTTGACTTACAGACCTTTCAGACAGCAGCTCAATGCTCAGGCAATTGTGCCCCAGGATATTAGGATAACCTAGGGCAAGCACAGAAAGTAGGTAGGAGGGAGGCTGATGTACTGGTCAAGGCTATGGAGGAGGGCGATGTGATTAAGTTGACGAGGTAGAATTTGTTCAATAATTCTAACCCATCTATTCCATTTCACATTTCCTCTAAAGATTTCCCTTTATCTGCCATTTACGCATCTCCCACTAAGTATTTGATGCCTATTAAAGCATTGAGTTGGATCACTTACAAATTTTATCTCTTATCTAAACAGCACGCTCTCAGATGAAGTGTAGGAAGACGAGGATTCTGAAGTTCAAGTTATGTTAGAAATCATATACTGCCACCACACTGTGTTACAGATGTGGAGTTAGTTCTGGGCAGTTGAGTGATTTACCCAAAGATCATAAGCTATGTAAGGTCCAGAGAAGGATTTAGGACTCCATTTTCCTTAGTTTACAAGGTATACTAGAGACCAATGTTTCTAATGAGTTATAAAGATATAGTGCCCATATTTCCATTATTTCTGTTCACATCTTCTGGCTTAAATACAACTGCAAAGGTTAACACAAGCATGTTCTCATTAAATTAATATCTGTAACAATCATTTTCTTAAGTGACTATTCTTGAACTTTTAAAAGTAACTCTTTCCTCTGGAAAATCTGTATTTGTGACTATGAACTTAATCTATTGACTAGTTCTGAAAATCTACCCTAGAATGGCGCTATCACCAACCTCATGTAATGATCTTAGTATGCAAATCACTTACCAAAATGGACTCCTAGAGATTAAAAACCATGAGTGTCACATGCCCTTCGTCTGCCTGAACAGTAATCAGAGATGAAAACAACTGAACACCTTGCCCTGCTTTTAAGGACAGGAGAATGTTTCAAAGATGTAGTTTTTCTTTGGACAAAGTAGAACCATGAAGACTCTGAGTGTTTCACATGAGATCTTTCCAGTGACTGCATTTTCTTAATTTTTCTGGATTGAATACCATTAAGAAGAAAATAAACTTTGTTGAGTTCTCTCTAAGCCAGAAGGATGAGGTGAATATCTTGTAACCAAAAACATACTTGGTTTGTATGTATACATCTGCACGCCTGGCACTACCAACCCCTGCAGAAGGAATGCCAAACAGGCTGTAACTTCCTTTCCTTTGGCCGAGTAAGAAACCATTTCAGGGCCAGAAGGAGGTGAAATGCACCCTTGACCTTATAAGAACGTTTTAGCAATTGATGGGTGGGCAGTCAAACTCTTTTGGGAGATCAGCAATAAGAACTTCTTGGTAACATAATAAGTGTGAAAAGAGTCATTTCCTAATCATCTTGTTCATTCCATGCCTATTAGAAGAGAGGAAAATTCAACTGAGGGCCAATTCTCCCCTAAGAATCCCTTCCTTTAATTATGACCACAGTATATTAAACGTCTCTAAGACATCCACGGCAGCCCTGCTGCTCCTGCTCTCAGAAGTGAAAGAAAGAAGAAACCCTTTCATGACCGAGAAAAGAAGGGGGAGGAAGCTTTTGTCGTTCTGAAACATGGTTGAAAATTCAATTTAACCAAATACCAAGGCAGTGTGCTTCTTGCAAATGAACATCTCTTTGCTGCTAATTTTGTGCTATTTTACCTTTTATTAAAAAAAGTAATTCAAGTTAAATTCAGCTGAACAGCAAAAAGCTCTCGATATTTTGAAGCATTTTGGAACAATTACTTTGACGGGAGCCCTTGACAGTTAAATGACTCTGTTAAATGAATGTTATAGAAGACACATAATGATTTTTAGTGAAATATTGAATTTAACCACAAATGAGGAAAAGCCCGTCATAAGCACTATGGGTAAATTTGAATAAGAACATCTTGCTTATGAACCTCAATAGATTCTGTAATTTCTAATAATCATGCAATCAACTAGTTAGCTGCTGGGAAGGCTTCTCATCTTGTTCCTCTCAATTCACTCTGGGTTTGTTTGTTTTTTTGTTTTTTTTTTTGCTTTTGTTGTTTTTCTAATCTGAGAAGGGAATAAGAAAATGTCTAAGATGGCAATATTTTCCTTTAACCCAGGAATAGTATTTTACAGTTGGCCAATTAATGAGATGCTGTCCCACAGCTGAAGTACTTCTCTCTCCTCTTTCTCATTTGCTGAATGAGATTCTTTCACAAAGCAAAAAAAGTCACCAAAAGTCAAGAGTGTGCTGCCTGAGAACGTGTGAATTCACTGTGGGCCAGTGTTTGCTGCATCTGGGGGGCTCACTATTCCTTTCTTATTTTATGGAGAAAATGTGAGATTGTATCAAGGCCTTTCACATGTTGCCTCATGACTAAAAAGTGAAATATGTCCTGAAATAATAAAACTGTTACTGTTCAATTTCCTTTTAAAATTCAGTTCCAATAGAAGTGAGAGTGTTCCCATGATGATAAAATATGACTTCTTATACAGTTCTGGGCTTTTTTTTATCCAGACCTTTTTTGGGGGGAGAGGAGAAGCTGGAGAGCCTACAGACTTTAGAAGGCGTGGTTTACACTGGATTGAAGGAATCTCCTTTCCCCTTGAGGCTCTGCTGGGAGAGATGACTTGTATCTACATAGACGTCCTGATTCTTTCGACCAGGTGAGGCATAAGGTTTCTCAATACCCCACCACAACCTTCAGTTGTCTTCATTTAGCCATTGTCAATTTATACGGCAAGTGTCTATTTACCTGACTGCTTCCCACCAGACTGCCGCTCTTAGAGAACAGGAAGGATCATTCCATCGTGCACCTCCCAACAGGCCTAAGTTGTACGACAAGTGTGCCTGTGAATAAATGCGAGTTTCACTCCTTGGCTCTGACAGTGAAACCATGCAGGAAGGACCAGGTACTTTAGGTCTCTGGTGCCTTTTCATAAAGCCAAAACCCTGATAGACATCAAGCTGCCCTAATTAGATATGCACTCCAACCTTGCTTCTCAAGTGTGGACCAGTGGCACTGAGTCACCTGGGAGCTGGACACATACTCAATGTCAACTCACTGCATCAGAACTGGCACGTCAGCAAGATTCCCGGGTGATGCTTAGGCACAGGAATATTTGAGAGCAGTTGCCTGTAATAGACAACTATGTTGAGCCCGAAAAGGGATGGGCGCATGATAGAGTCAAACCAAGACCATGGTGATGTGATTCATGCTGGGAACGTTCAAGCGCTCTCTCTAGATAGCGGCGTCACTTATGCTCACAGGTGGGAAACTCACTCGCACCAGTTCCCTTCGGAGCCCTTTATGGATAGCTCTTCACGCGCTAGCCTGTTTAAAGACACAGCTGCTCTTAATAATTGTCTTTTCTCCTTGGTGCAAAGAGAGTATTTATCGTCAGCATGCTGACATTTGCAGGAGTTTTGGCTTTCTCCACCGAAAATGGGGATGATTGAAAGGATACTGCTGACACCTGAATAAAAAATCCAATGACGCCAAGCTATGTAAATTTAATTATTTCCTTTAATTTTTTTCAGGAATCTTTTTTTCTTTTCCTGCGCTTTGGAGAAGTCCTAGCAATTTTCATTTAAAAGAAATACAAGTCAGCAGTGGTTCACTGAACAGGCTGACACGCAATTTCATAAGGGGAGAGGCGCTGTGTCTTTAATCTAATTTGTGCTCTCAATTCCTAGCTAATGTATCTAGGGATCCTGATGTATGCATTTACAAGGAGACATCTGTAATGCAGAGTCCAGCTCCCTGCAATTCTCTGAAACATGGGTAAAAAAAAATTAGCCTGGGCTCTTGCAGCTGCCCTCCACCACAATAAATCTCTGTATACTCACAGATGTAGAAATATTCCCGGCCTGGCCTGAATTCAAATCCTAGGGAAAAGGGAGTGAAGAGCTGGAATTTTTCAGAGAACTTCAGCGGTCCATTTGGAGAGTGAGGCCGGTTACATTCCCATCTCTTGAACCCTTTGGAAGTGTGGTCGCAGGCACTGTAGCCATCAAAGTTCACCATGTAGAGGACGTAGCGCTCAGTCTTATCTTCCGGGACGGAGTCCTCATAGTGAGGGCAGAAAACATCCAGGTAGTCATTGATGCAGACGTCAATGTGGTAGTCACCCCGCTGGAATCTGTGGAAACAGAAACACAGGCATGGAGGTTACGCAGAGAGACAGGGTTTTCTTCTGCGGATTCCATGGTTGGACACTTTAAAATGTGGGGCCTGGAGATTGACTGACAGAACTTGCACTAAGTAGAAAGAAAATGTCTTGAAAATGATGATGGCAACATAGGTACAAATGTACCTGACACGATGGATGGGTGGATTGTGGTAAGTGTCATACAAACCCCCAATAAAATGTATTAAAAGGAAGAAAGAAAGAACTATTATATGCCATTCAGATTTGGGGCATGGTTTGAAATGTTGCAGGTCCAAATCAGTAAGGGGCCATTGTAGAGCATGGCTCTGTGATGTCTGAAGCAAACTCCAGAAGGAAGCACCGAATGGTCCTTCCTTTGAAATGAAGCCACCTTCAGCTTTGGTCTCTTTCCCCTTCATTCTTACCATCAGATACACTGTAGCGAAGTTTTCGGATTCTTTGTTAAAACAGTATTCTGCTTAAAAAGGTTTCTCTGAATGAATAAATAAGCTACAGATTGAACAGCTAAATGAACTGTTTTCTCAATGTCCCCTGCAAATGTGGGAAATTAGTAATAATGTTATCAGAATTAAAATTAAAATTTTTTAAAGCTAAAATGAAGATTGCTAGACCACTTGTCATTCAGAGAAAAATAAATTCCTCAGGAATAATGACAAAGCAACGAGTAATGGAATGATTCCTGGAATTCCAGTCTAGTGTTTGTTCTTTGTAGATTTGCTTATTTCACAAACATCTTAACCCGTTTCTTTTTTGATGTGGTGTCTCTTTCCATATTAAGAAAACAAACCATCTAAGTCAAATGACTCTCCATTTCTTTTCACTTTATTGGTTGTGTTTTAGAGTTGGACTGAGGAGTGAAATAACAAAACAGATGAAAATAGCAAATAATCATGAACAATTCATTTGGAAATAGTACACACACATACACACACACACACCATAGCACACCATAGCACACACCACTGCACACACCACACTGTCTGCATCAATTCTTGTCTTATAAAAGTTTTGCTTATCCTTTTAACTAATATCACATTCCCCATCTGTTGAACAGTGTTTTCGGGGATATACACACATACCTAAGGATGATCTTCGAAACGGGAATTGTGATGGATACAGCCTTCAATAAGACCAGGCTGGGAAAGCCTACAAAAGCTCCCTGTTTTTTAACTAGGAAGGATATTCTGCTCTGAGCCTTTAGAAGGTTCATCATAAAACCATGCTACTGCTGAAATACAACTCTCATAAAGTCATATAATCTTCCAGTTGGACAACCTTGGTGTGCACACTTTCCAGTAGTGGTGAGATAGTCTATTCCATTTTTAGGCATCTCTAAATGTTAAAAAGTTTCTTTTTCTTATATTGAATATAAATCTGCTTCTGTATAACTTCCATCTAGTGATCCTACTTCTGCTGCCTGGAATTACAAAGAACAAATCTAATTCCTCCTCCACACAGTAGTCCATAAAACATTCAGAGGTGTCAGCTATGTTTCCCTGTATTCTCCTTTCTCCCGATTTGAAAAATTCTGATTCCTTTGACTATTTTTGGTATAGTTCCCAGGCTCCTCATCATTCTCCTTTCTTGATCTTTCTCATGTCCTTCAATTTGCCAGTGTTCTCCTTAAAATTCAAAACCCCATACCTAATAAAAGACCCCTGTGAGATGGCATTACCCATGTATAGCCCACTTCAAGTCCTCATGCTTTTGCTGTAGCTGCTGCACATTCATTGACAGAGCTGAGACTCCCTTGCAAGATGCAGAACAATAGAAATGGGAGTCCCAGTTAATCTGAGCAGGTGGGCCTCAGTTTAAGGGATGAGTCTGTTGTTAGTTGAGCAGAAGAGTCAGAACCATCCTATACCCCGTTTTCCTCAGATGCAAGCTGGAAAAATAACGAACACCCACCTCTGCTGACCTGGTATGAATACTTCAAGTGTCCATGAAGAAATGTATGACAAGCACCAAGGTAAAGCATTGTCGCTATTTGCAAGATAGATGCATGCATATAAAAGTGGGCGAATAACAAAATACTACTTTTAAAAACCACAGTGGGGCTGAGCCCCGGTGGCGTAGTGGTTGTGCGCGGGACTGGGGCCCACTGGGTTGGAGGTTCAATTCCAGCTCCCAGGAGCAAAGGGTGGGCCTCCTACTCCCACCACCTGAGGGCAGTGATGCCTAAAAAAAAACAACAAAAAAAACCCCACAGTGGTAGGAAAATGCTACAGATACAAAAACTGTCCTTAGTTTGCCCTTCTAAAAACTCTGAAGAGTTGTCATATGAAAATCCTGAACGCGGAACTCAAATATCAAATGATCCACAGAAAGTTGACTCCAAGGAGGCTTTCCAGAAGCAGCAGACTGATTTATACCAAGGCAGTTGGGGAAGAATATTCATTTTTCAGTTAGCGAGAATCCCGAAACACACAACCATTTTTTAAAACCAGAAAACCCTTGGAAGTATTTATTTTGTTGCTTATCTTTATATTTACAACAATCATGGAACCAGGTTTACTTTTTCTTCATTACTGGCAGACAACGATTTGTCAAGATGCAAGGAAAGCCTGTGTTGCTTTTAAAAGATTTTTGAACATCAAGGTAACATCACTGCCAAAGTACAAAGAAAAGACACTGCAATGTTCAGATAAAAGGGTGCTAGAATATGAATCACCAGCACTCAGAGTAGCCTGACAGATTTGGACGAGAGCCAGACAAGAGCTGCAGCAGAAGGCAATGCCCAGATGCACTTTATATTATTATATTATTATTATAGATTTTAAAGACATTCAAGGGAGAAGGTTTTTTTGTTTTTTTACCCTTCTTTCCTGGAGTGTCACTCATTTTAGCTTCTACGACCACTTGGCAATGCTTGAAAGTGAAAAGAAAAATTAAAACCCAGACTGTCCAAATCTAGTTTGTCATTCCTTTATCCTAAAACTTGCCATCTTTTTTATTTTTTGGACACCACAGAATTCCCTCCTAGGTGTTAGCCATGTTAAAGCTGCTAAAATTCTAACAGAGCAAATCATAAGGCTGAAGAGCCAATCTGTCATGAGTTAGCCAGTTATCCCTTCTGCAGCCCTTCTTACTCTGTGCATTGTTGAGTGAGGAGACTACTTTACAAATGGGAACTGCCCCACAGATTACTAATTCTACTCTTTCATCATTATAGGTGGGAGTGGGGAAAGGTGGTGATTCCCCCCATAAAAAGCAACTTAGATGGGTTTTTCAGATTTTCAGTTCGTGCAAATTAATTTAGTGCTAAATCATTCCACAAAGAAGAGTAAGAACAACAGTATAAATGTAAAAGCAAAGGTAAATTGGAATTCATGGAAGACATTGGTGTAACCTACCCATGAATAAGACAGAAGGAAAGTTTAGGGTCAGCGTGTCTAAAACTACCCCAAATCATGTTCTCTCTGTGGCAGTCACACTGAATCAATCCTTTCTGACTTCACTGTAGAGAGGCACGTGGCTAAGGTTTATTAAGTACTTACTATGCATTCATTAGCTCCATTTAACCTCTATCACAGTCACACAGAAAAGAGATCATCACACCTTTTAGAGATGAGGAAACCGATAGTAAGTCATCCAAGGATGTGCCTAAGACAGAAGCAGAATTCAGAGCCAAGTAACCGGACCTCAATGCGACGAAAACCGAACTCGCAAGTCTATTTTGTATTCTCCCAAAGGGAACATTCCCACTCTTGATGTGGTGTGGGTTCTTTCCTCCACTCCCTGACGCAACAAATACTTGCTATTCTGTGATTTACATATTTTGTCTTATGAATCCTTAAAACAGACAAATTGCGTAGTTATAAGTAATTATAATTTACCCATAAAGCGTCCTCTGCTCGATTTTTTTTGTTGTTGTCACTGTAAGTAGTCACTGCAGTACAGTGAATTATTTAAAATGGTTCTTTAAAAAAAATTAGTAGTACTTAGTCCACCTAGGTAACCAGGTTAATTTTAATTTTTTTTATAATTATTGCCAGCAAGCTGTACCTCCACCAAGGGAGCTTGTGGTCATAAACTGCAGAGAAATGCTCAGTGCTTTGCATTCACTGGGACAACTGAAAGCATTATCTTGATTGGAGTACACTAAAAGCTCTTCTAGGGCTGAGCCCCGGTGGCGTAAGTGGTTGAGTGCGGAACTGCAGTCCGCGGGCTTGGCAGTTCAAAGCCAACGGCGGCTTGGGTAGCACCCGGACCACCAGAGGCAGTGATGCCCACAAAAAAAAAAAAAAAAAAAAAAGCTCTTCTAAATTTACACACGTCTACAAATTAAAAATCCCAAATCTATCAGAGTATCAGATCACCAGCAATATTCTTTCAGTATATGGAAATTATGAGACTAAAACAGCTCTTCTAGCCAGTCTTTGAAACATTCACTAAACAGCTTTTCCTGCTGAGTGTTGGCTAAGAGAAGGTGAGGAAAGATGCTGATGGTCATTATATGATCTGGGTGCCATTGAATGCTAATAGGGTTTATTATGATAGTAAAAACTTGGGAATCTTAATGAGCAGATAGTTAGGTTTTGTCATCTGCAGGGTTTAAAGGGAGCTATCCCAAAAGCAGTAAAGAGGAACTCACCATCATGGAGAACATAGAATTAGGAGTGGAGTGCATGTTTTTGATCCTGAAATCCCTGCAAGTAAAACCTGCACAGCCTGGACAAAGAGCACTGCAAGACAGAGTGATGGCAGCAGAGCCAGAGCACAAGATGGAGCAGTGGGCTCCCAGCCCGTGGAGCAAGTAAAGCTGTGCGCTCCTAGTCAAGAGGCTCACTTTCGGAGTAGAGTGCCTCCAGACACTTAATTGGGGAAACTAGATTTGCTGACCCACAGAGCTGAAACGCAGCACCTTAGGGTGGAGTGGAGACTTTTATCGGCAGCACTAAAAGAACCTTGTAATACTATTGAAGTAGGGCAGAGGTCAAAGGGCCGTGTGACTGAAAAGCCAAGGATCAGAGAGGGGCTTGCCGGTAGGCATGGCTGAGAAGAGGCTATCTTAACCAAAGATCTTTACTCTGAGCATTTATGATCCTAGGCCATAACCTGTTAACAAAACCCACAACTGTGCGTATGATCTCTGAGCTCTGCCAAGCTACTGCAATGGCTTATCAAAGGAGTGCAGAGACTAGAGAGGCACAGAAGCTAGAGAGTGCTGTGGGAGGGGTGGGTAGTGTTAAAATTGGTAAGAAGGCTGGAGGGTGGAGATCTGACTTCAGCCTCATAAGAATTGGCTTTTGGCAGCAGCTGCTGCTGATTCTTTTCCTGCTGTGAAGTCAAAGGAGGTCAGGTGCTACCTGATGCCTCTTTAGAGTAGAGTTCGTATTTGGACCCAGGTGTGGTGTGGATTTTAAACTTTATGAGTTGGGGAATAAATCCTACCACCTACTTCCATCAGGTTGATTCCAATTCACCTATAGGACATGGTAACATTGTCTGACTCAGTTTGCAAGGTTGGGCATCTTACAGGAAGCTGCTTCCCTCATGGAACAGCAGGTGAATTCGAACTAAGACCTTTAGGTTTGCCGCGAGCACTAAACCGAGGAGTCATCAGGGCTCCGTCCAAACCAGAGTTAGGGTACCAAGCACTTTCGGTGCTGTCAGGTAACATTGATAGTCCATGAGAATCTTGTTGCCCTTGGGGTCCAACTCTCATCACTGGGTTGGTCCCAATGGCCTACACTGAAAGCTTCATGTGTCCATCAATTCTGACTTAAACCTCCAAACCTGGTGGGCTCCTATCTCATGTGCATCATTCCAATCTCCCAAAGAATAACTGCCAGCAGGTTCATCAGCCTTTTCCAATTTAGGGATCCTTTTAATGTTTCCCCTCTCCATCAGGAAATGGCTTTCATGAGCTTACTCACATTCCTCATGAGCAAATTCACATCCAGGAAGAGAAATTCTGCATGCCAAAACTTACAAATGTCATGGCTAGCACTGCTGCTGTTTTAACACACGTGTACGTTTCTTAGAAACCATCTTGTAAATGTCTCGGGTTACTCCTTAGCCCAATTCCATCCATTGTTCCAGTAGGTCTCTCCCACTGAGATCACCACACTGGGTGACCAAGGGAGCTATAATTATAATCGCACAATCTTTATGAATTGTAACCGTGGTTCACAATGTGAAAGCATTTGTGTGAAAGGAATTGTGTGAGTAAAATGATTGTCTGATAATCGAGAAGTTGCAAGTGACAAGCAATGTCTCCTATGAATAAAATGATGGGACCTGGTGCCATGAATGTATGTTGCATGGCTACTCAGGCCAATAGTGTACATAACAGAACTAAAACAATGTACAATATTACTTTTTTAAGGGAAATTTATTTTACACATCTATCAAAATCTGGCAGTAGACTGGTTGAGAATCAATGTCATATACACAAGGGTCATTTGAGTTCATTAAGAAGAATAAAATTCAGCACAGCAGTTTGTCTTTTATGAGCGACTCAAATACCCAAAGTGAATTATGTACTTAATGGTGCCTCAGTGTCTGCCTAGAAGGTCGAGTAAAGAATAAAACATTCCAGGGAGTGCCGAGAGAAAAAGCAACAAGTGAAGCTGAGCTCTGGGCTCAGAAGGAAGCAGAGATAGGTGCTGGTCTCTGGCTACTCCTCACGTTTACCGATGCCAGTCCAGAGCAAATCTAGGTTCTGATGATCCATTTCAAACCATTATGAATAGCTCTACCTTTTAAAAGCCTGCCTTCAGGAATTGAATCATGGCTTGAACCTCAGAATTCAAAATTAAAAAAAAGACAGTGGGGGTGTAGTCATCATTGACAACAGTGTTGTTATTTCACCATCAACAGGATAGCCTCAATTTTCTACTGAGAAAGGGACCAAGACATTGTTTGATGACTTTGTTTCTCCTAACTAAAGAATTGGGTTTCCAACTTGGGGTCCTGAAAGAAGGGGCACCGGGTCCTCGGATATTCCACTTGCACGTCTACAAGGGGACATTCTCAGTTTAGTCTGACCCCAATCCTTGGGCTCTTCTGTACAAAGTCAAGTCAAAGTCATCTAACTTTCTTTCTCAATGGATGGTTTCTCATGCATTGACCTTACTTCCTCCTCTACCACCATATGCTCTGGGTTTGCGGATACTGACAGCTGGGGAGGCTGAGCCGTGAGGACGCGCAGGCAGAGCCCTGGGTTTCGGGCTGCGGAGGAGCAGCCTCATAATCAGCCTTCTCGGGAGCATCTTTAGCCACCTTCCCCTGCAGTGCTTCTCCTCTCATTCCATCCTCATTTGCTAAAGCCAAGACGCGGTTCATTTTAGTAGCTGGAAAAGGGAGGGCAGGGTGCATATTTAAGGCATTCTAAATTGGCCTTTAGCATATGTTGCTGGCACAGCAGAGAGCCTGCTTCCAGGGAAATCCGTACTGAGGTATTTTATCAAGCAGCTCCTGAGTGAAGTTTCTCCACTCCATAAATACAGCCGCAGCATTGCTGAAAGGAGACAGAGTGGTTATTAGAGGGTGGGATGCTGGGAGGCACTTTTATCCCCCTTCATGTCACGTTTTAAAGGATTCCATAATGAAAATGCTATTTCTCCCTAACTGGGTGGTTGATTATTAAAATTTAAATGTTATTTCAATCTGTCAAAGAGGTGATGGTTTTAATATTCTTATTTGAACTGAACTACATTTCCCCCTCTTTAATTGCAAGACAACTTAATGCAGTACATTCTGAAATTGAAATGTAATAGAAAGATATGATCTATGGGCAGAGATTAAGCAAATTCATCAGCATAGGGCTCCTCCCAAATTCTAAACCAAATCCAGAATGAATATGTCTTGGCAGTACCGTCGATTCTACTATTAAGGATTTACGGGTGAGTTTCAGAATATGATAGCTTTTTTTTAACCCAAATCATTTCTTATTTGTCTGTTAAGTGTCTAGTGAGCCTTGCAATAGACCCAACACTTGTTTGTAAATATGTCTTTGTAGGAGATGGGCAGGATGGAAATCTCTGTTGCATAACATACTTCTTCTTGTCCTCCTTCTGTTAATCTTCTCTGCACAGACTGCAAGCCTTATGGCTTTTCTATCCTTAATCTGAAGATGCTCTTTTGTTTTCCCGCTGAGGTTACAGCAGGAAATACAAAACAGCAAGCTGAACTTGGGACCAATAAGTAATATTGCCACTATTCAAAGTGGTGCAAAGATTCATTTTGTTAATTTTCTCCTTTTTTCCCCTCCCGTGGGCTGAAACATGTCTGCCTGGCAAATGGATTCTAGTCAAACTACCTTCTCTGCTCTGAGATCATCAGTCAGTGTCACAAACCAGTTCACCAGCACCAGGCCAGGGGTTAAGGTCGAAGCACATAACTTCAGTGTCCAATCCACTCTCCGAGGCTGTTGTTGGTGATGAGTGTCCTTGAGTTGGTTCTGACTCACAACCTTCTTATGGGGCAGAGCAGCACGGCCACACAGGGTTCCCTAGGCAACCATTTTATGGGACCAGATGACAATGGATGTTCTCTGGTGGCGCAGTTGACATGCGTAGAAACACCAACTCTGGGGCTAGCTGTCCTGGGCAGACCATAGAATGTATTGATAACAACTGGAACTTTCCCTAGGAGTGAAGATTTACCAACTTAAAGAAAAAGGTCAATGAAGAATTTCAAAGATGTTTCCTAATGAATCATATGTTCCGGTTGAAACGTGGCATCCACTTGTACAGTAAGACCTGTGAGCTGGTCTCCTGTGTTGGGTCTTCCACATTGTCTGTTTTTGACAGGTATCGCCTGACCACTTTTCTCTTGCGCTCTGTTAGAGGAAAATCTTCTGAGTTTTCTTCTCGGATAGGTTTCTGCCTTGCCAGAGTCACAGCATCGGCAGGTTTCACTGTACCTCAACACTTATTTTTTCACGCAATGAAGCCTAAGAGGTTGGGAAAATATTTGGAACTCGGAGTTGATGCTCTGTTTATCCATTAATGCAAAATGCCAGCAGAGTTCATGCATATACATGTTTTGGTAATTATAAATTCTGAAGCATGAGAGCCTTGTTGGCCATGGCAATAACACATAAATTACTTAACTAGATATTTTGAATTCATCGGTGGTTTAGTATGCTAATTTGCTCCCTATTTTCTTGTGTGTGTGTGTATACATGGATATACATTTGTGTTGGCACCTTTAACAAGTGGTTTAGAAGCCACTCGGTTTTACATTGCCACAATTGACACTAATTCCCCACATTAAGGAGATGGACAAAGGTCTCAAATAACTTTGGCTTGCTGCTGTTCGAGTCCATGTCACATCAGTGTGAAGGACTCTTTACAAGTGCTATCTCCCCAGAGCAGCACCTGTTTCACACACAGAGCTCACAAAATGTTCTCTTCTGCAGTGTTTTAACTCATTTGGAGTTTGCTTTATTAGCTTGACGGAGGAGCTCCAAAGGAAATAAAGCATTAAATTGGCAGAGCCTAAACAAGACTTTCCTTCAGGAAGGGACTGCGAGCTCTGGGTGACAGTCTAATTGCTTGTAAGCCCCCAAAGAGGCCTCAGGCGTGGGGTAAGAATGTGTCAATGTCAACAGGCCAAGTCAGCCAACGAATTAACCAGGCAGAGTTCTACAGCCCCAAACACATCATAGATCATTTCAAATGGGAATTCAAAATAAAGAATTAATGTCTGGCAATGAGTCCATGTCTTTAACAGTGGCTACTCCCACAATATGAAGCAGGTTTTCTTCCTCCCCCTTGAATTCTGCTGCCAGGGACTTCCTGACAGAGCTGTACTTCCTGCCCTACATTATCCATAGTTGTGCATCGTGCAGAACACACAGGCATGCAGATGCAGCAAAAGGAGACCCCGGAAATCACCAAATAGATTCTCCAGCCACTGTCCTAGGAGAACAAGATGAAACAAACCAATTCTGTTCAGGAGATATTGAAGTCAAATAAATAAGCCCCCTGCCACACTGCTTTGCTCACACATAACCCTTTCAGAGCCTACTGGGATGGAGGTGTTCAGTGGACTCTCAGGTGTTTGTAGTTTCAAAAATAACAGAGGTCACCAAGGAGCTATGATAACCAACTCAAAGATGGTGCTTTAGACACAAATGACTTCATGTTCTGAAGCACCTGGTGAAAAGATGAAGATGCACACTTGTACTAAGGTGGATAGATGCTAACTTCAGGAGATTGCTGCCATATACGAGATTTGGCCTTGGCTTTTCAAAAACCAAGATATCGAATCCCTACATGGCATCTATCAACCTACTGTTAAAAAAACAACAACAACAAAAAAGAAAAGAAATAAACCTCTAAGTAATATAGTCTACAACTTTCCTGTATGCTTGATTAATAGAAGGCAAGAGGAAGATCCTTGACGATATTAGACTAGCAAGAGGAGTGGTGGGAGTAGTATTATTAGTCTAATATTAACTTGCCATTACACATTACAGAAGTAGTAACTTGCCATTCAATGCTCAAGGACAGAAAGCAGAAGCTGACAGTGCATTGTATGCAAAGTAGTGACTTTAGCTTGGCTGCTTAGAACCCTGCGAGCAGTTGCAATACAAAGATGGGGCAAGAAGTTAGTAGGAATTAAGTGATAGGTGTAGTCACAAAAAGTATTGATTTCATCCAAGGTAAATGTATAGATGTCATTGAAGATTGTGATTGTGCTGAAAGCAGATAATTGTCATTATTACTGTGCTAATTTTAAATAGATCTTGGGCCTGCAAGAGGGAGCTGATTTTTACTTGGGCTCCCAGCTCTCACACACTGTATCTGATACACAGTACTGCCTTCATGGATGCCAAAAAGAAAGAGCATTGTAACTGAGAGGTATTAAAAGCACCTCATAAGAACAGAGAAGAGGGGCTGAGCCCCGGTGGTGTAGTGGTTGTGCGTGGACTGCGGCCCACTGGGACGGAAGTTCAGTTCCAGCAGTGGGGCTGGGCCTTCTCCTCCCACCGCTGGAGAGCAGTGATGCCCAACAACAACAACAAAAAAAAAAACAAGAACAGAGAAGAACGCAGTCATCCGCTTCCATGTTCCGGGTCCCTGAATCAAATTGCGACAGAAGCAATATGGTATTATCAACAATGGTTCAGATCAGGAAAATCAAATGATGGCACACTGCAGAAAGGAGAATGATAATCAGGACTGTTGTTCAAGCCATGGCAGAGAATGATGCCGAGCCGAGTAGACAACTTAAGCACCTAAGGCAGAATGAAAGTTTCTCTCTTGTCATTAAGTCCTCTATTCAATTACCATTTATCGGGGTAATTAAACACTGGAAAGTGATGCCAGGCTAATTGTTAGATTATGATAATTACATGTCTTTGCTATGCTACAGCTGATCAAAATAAGATGTGGTCCCATGCACTTAGCTAAAGCTGCTCTGTAATCGTCAGACTTTCTAGAGAGCTTGGCCATTTATTACTAATTCATTACCAATCAGGCGGAGAAGCTTATTATTTGCAATGTTTCTTCCCCCTCCACCCCCCTCCACCCGTCTCCTCCAACAAGACTCCCAAAAGGTTAAGCTCAAACTGCTGCCTCTCATTGGCCCATCTCCATCCCAATTACACAGCCGAGTGGCATTAGGTGCCTCGATTTGAGAGGGTTCATCAGACTGCTTCACAAAATCCTGCAACACAGTGGCAGAGAGAGCCAAGACTCCCTTTCAGTCTCTGCCAACCACTGTTCTGCTCTGAGCTGTGTCCCAGCAACCACAAGTTGGCAATCCCCAGGATCTTCTGGTCCTGGAACTCCCTTCTGCCCAGGTCAGACCCAGATCAGGCCGGGATATGCCCAGGGATTTGCTGCAGTTCACTGAGGCAAGGGGAGCGCAGATTGTGACTTTCCTTCTAGGGTGCCCAGTCTCTGTTCCCGAGGCCAGCTTCGGGAGAAGAAACCAGCCAGTGTCTCTTCAAACCTAACCAACAGGACTCAGGTGGCTCTGCAGGCTGGGTCCAAGCCATTGTCCTTGGGCTTTACCATGCCACAGGCCCTGCCACTTTTGCCTTTCTATTAGACCACTCTGGGAAGATGGTAGCAGGAGCAGGCATTCCATATTCTTCTTTTTAATTTTATCCAGGGACGACTCAAGGTCTGGCCTGCAACCACCATCAGAACATGTTAATCTTCCATTGTTGCAAGGTGGACGAAGAATAGAGCATTGGGCTAAATAAAGGTTTAGCAACTGTTACAACATTTACTTCATTCTAGGGGGCCCTGTATTAGGATTTTCCTCTCATGGGAATTAAACTTTTAGAAATTAATGGTCAAGCTCGGGTTAGGAGTGGTATGGAATGGCATTGTATCTCTGACTTCAGAAATACAAACAAGCAACAACAATTTGACTAGCAAGAAAGGGAGAAGAGGATAAGGGGTAAATAAAGAAAGGCTAGGTTGCTGCTGGCACTTCCCAGAACCCCTTGCACATGGCATATCCAGGTGCTGTTCTGGGGAAATGGCTGGACTGAAAGGAGATGGCTCATTATGTTCCTAAGTAAGGATGGTTTCACCTCTGAAATTAACTCATGGCATGAGGAAAACGACTGTATTATCACCCGGCAACTGTGTTATCTCACTGGTTCAGCAAGGCTTTCGCCCCGATGATAGAAGGAAAGGTGTTAAAGAAAAGTCACATACTCCATTTTACCCTTCCTTGACCCTGGAAATTAAAGCAGAATATGCCACCACCCTTCAAAAATCATATTAAGTGCATTCTGGGGACAAAACAAATCACAAGGTAGTCCTGTTACCACAGGAATATATAAAACTCATTTTATGTAGGCATTTACTGGTGGCCTGTGGCTTACGATTGGGGAGCTGAGGAAAAGGGTAGTTTGCTCCAGTAAAAATGGTTCTGTACTACTAACTATTACTTCCTCCCCACACTCATTAAAAAGACAGCCTTTCATAGAACTGAATCCTCTGTTTCCTTTTATAGCCAGGACCACAGCAAGATATATGCAAAAATCATGCAATCATAAAAAATAAAAAACTAATTGCTTCATCCCAAGGAAACATAAGGGGGAGAGGGAAATAAACAATTCACTCTTTATTTCTCAGAAATAAATCTAAGCACTTTAGGGGATTCTCAAGTGTTGTAATATCTCTACCTACTTAAATGCATGTCTTTCTCGGTGACAGAGAATATAGTTGCTGCTTTTGCCGCCCGCTCTTTCCCTTTAATAAACTCCACTCTAAAAATCTCTACCTTGGAAAGGAACGATAGTTCAAAGTAAATGCACATGACCCTCCTCTTGAACTTTCAGAATTTTTGGTCTGGCTACAAGCTCTGAAGTGAGCCACTTGTGCGGCCTGTGAAGGTTTCTGAGGGATGGTTAATGCCAAGATACAAAGATGATGAAATAAGAGGGTGATAACGGGCACTCCATGATGGGTGACAACTCAGCAGCAGGAACTTTGAGAGGACAGGGTTACCACTGGCTTTCCTCAGCCCTGGGGAGCACAGTCCTGGATCCCACCACAGTAACTTCAGGAGCATGAGCACCGCATTGCTGATCCAACTGCTCACGTGGTGAGAGAGGGCCTGGAAGCGCTTGTGGAGCCCAGGTTCAGCACTGATGAGCAGGGTCCAAAATAATAGTAAGGGGTATATGGACCTGAAGGAAAACATCACGTGAACCTAGAGATTCATGCAGAATCTACATCTAGTCTATGGGAAAATGGAATTTCGGTCTCTTTGGGGTCACGGATTTCAGGTCAGGTAGGCAAATAATTAGCTCTAGACATTCTCACCATTTCTCACCATTTCTGTTTAAGGTTACACCGCATCTAAAAGAAGACGCCCAATCACCGCCAACTCTCAGGCAACGATATTTCAATGAACCCACTCATTAATTGAAAAGCCTCCCATTTTTATGACCATGACTAGGGAAAAGAACTTTATGTCACCTGCTGGCCAAGGGGGCCAGCTGGAAACTCAGGGTACATGGGCAACAGAACACACCCATTGCTGGTGAAGCATGCACTAATATTGTAGACTGGAGGGGAAAGAACAAAGTCCAATCTCCAGGAATGCGGATTTCGTCTGCTTGGGTGAGGCCAGTGCTGTGGTTTTTGCCACAGTATGACTGAGACATGACCCGAAGCTTCCCCACCCATTCGCTGAGGACTGGGGACTCTGCCTTCTAAGAAGTTACAAAAGGATTCTTTTAACACAGGAGAGAAAATGGACGGATTCAAGATCCTTGGCGGGACTGTGTTTTATTTTTCAGGTACACATAGCTTTCTGGCGAACGGAGGTGAAGGAATACACTTCTACATGCCTAACATTTCCTGGTATAAACTTTTATCAATTTTATTATTATTTTTTAATCAATATAGCTTTGAGCTATAATTAATATCTCTCGAGTTGTCAGGGATGCTTGAAAGTGCACAGATGCATGTGAAATGCGGCTATGTCCTGTGGACAGCTGGGGCATTCAAACTCTGGGGTCACAGAGGAGGGCCCTGCTTGGGTTCTAAAGACCTATCCAGGGCGATAGGAAGCCAGGCACTTCCCTCCTGCTTCCTCCATGGTCACTTGCCATCCAGCACCCATACCTCCAAGCCCCCATTCAATTAACAATGGAATTGTCAGCATTAACTGTGTAACCAAGTGCTTCTGTATCCTGTGGAACCCATAAACTCCTCTCACATAAAATGCCCAGTAATGGGGCTTAATGCAACTAACACCAACCGAGTTACCAGAGTCAACAGTGGCAAAAGCCCAACCGCTACTTCCTGAAAACACCAATATACTTTTCAGAGTGGAAATTCCCGTGATCAGCCTTCACCTGCTTACAGGAATCATCCATCCCGGGACGTTCTGAGTATGAAGGAGGCTTGCGAAGAGAAGGCTGGAGCTTTCTCTGGGCACGCTGTGCAGTAATTTCTCCATTGTTGCATGGAGGCCATAGAGCTATGATGAGGGGCTTCAAAATGTTTGTGGGAAAATCAAATGAACAAATAATGCGATTTTTCCATGGATGTTTTCCAGTCCTTGATACCAGTGGAAAGGACGTGAGACATCATCTTGTCCAGCTGTGTCCTTTCAGGATGGCTAATTATCTAGTCTCTCTTTTGAAAATCTCCAGGGAGAATTTGAGCCTTAAATAGTAGCTCTTCCCAGGACCTATAGATGTCATTCAAAATTCAATGCATAAAGAAATTCTCTATTCAGGGTATCCAGCTTTTCAGTGTTGTTCAGAGTATTTCCCCCACCGCACCCCCACCCTGTGAAAAGGTTTGAGAGAAAAATAGAGTAAATTTAGCTCATGTTTTCCTAGGAAAGTCGAGCTGATTGTATTATCGACTGTCTACTGCATTAGCAATTTCCAACTGAATTACAAACTGTTTCCCTGCATTATATTGCTATTGTTCAATACCATTTTCATTGCCCTAATGAAACAAAGCTATATAATATAACCATAAAGTACTGATTACAGTTAACCATAATGGAAGAGAGCTAAGGAAAGATCTATTTTTAAAATATGCAAAGGAAAAGATATGGAAACTGATACTCAGCATACCTCCCCTACCCCCACCCCTGGATTTCTGGATTGAGATCAAGAGTAAAATTAAATTAATTAATCTTACTTTCCTAACAATACAGGGTTTCCCCTATGACAGATTTTCTAGAGTCCTTCAAAAGTTTCCCAGGGCGCTTTAAACCATGATTTTCACACAGCAGATCTTAAAAAGTGCTTACTTACTTTCTGCTAAGGTATTCCCCTAATATCATGAGGGAAGATATCCCAAATTACTTGGGCTGCAGGTATCCTAAGGTTTGCAGCTCTTATGACAAGGGCCACTGTGGAACCATGTGGGCAGTGCTTATTGACTGCATGGAATCAACCAGCAACACAAATGATCAGGCTGCTATGTGAGACTGAAGGCTACCAGGGTAAGGTGGCAAATCTAGGCCTCAGTGGTCTTTGCGGTTCTCTCCTTAAAGGCAGAAGTGGGACACAAAGAGTAAACAGTGGTTCTCAACCTTCCTAATGCCATGACCCTTGAATACAGTTCTTCATGCTGTGGTGACCCCCACTCCCACCATAAAATTATTTTTGTTTCTACTTCATAACTGTAATTTTGCTACTGCTATAAATCGGGCAACCCCTGTGAAACGGTCTTTCGACATCCAAAGGGGTCACAACTCACAGATTGAGAAGCGCTGGTGTCAGGGAACAGGAAAGAGTAGTAGAGAACTTGTTAGGTGTTGCTAATTATGTCTCGAGGCCAGGGTGCCAGGCACTAGCTTCCTACCCTCTGACATTTATGCCAGAGCTGTTCTTCTCAAAGCAACCACTTGTGATTGAAATGATTTGCATGCTTGGCTATGTGGTGTAATTGTTTCTTTTTTGCAGAGACATCATTCATCCTCTCTGGGTGGACTCAAACCTTCAACCTTTTGATTAGGAGCTGAGTATGTCCACTGCTTTTATAAGTGCACAACAGGCAGCTGAGTGCATTGCCCTCACTCCTTAAGCATTTGTGATAACTACAAAAATTACTGCTTGATACTGTAGTGGCTGATGATCTGTGACTGCCCCGGTTCTAAACACCCAGACATTCTCAAGGTGACAAATCCATCTGCCATCTTTCCTGTGGAAATAAATGGCTTTAAGCCATGGTTCAAGACTAGTTCCTCCAAGACAGAGTCTGGTCAAAACAAACCTTCCCCTGCTGATCTTGGTTGGGATTCCTATTTCCTTGAGCCCGATGCTAATTCCCTTCCGCTCGATTTGACACATTGACCTGCTTGTCAATGGTTCAGACTACTTTTCATCATGCCCAATTCACAAATGCAGTTTCTAGTTTTTGCACCCCCAAAAAGCTCAGGCAAATCTGTTAAACCTCTTTCAATAATGTGTACTGCTTGAAAGATGCAAGAGAATTCATATTTATTTTTCTATTAGAGTGCTAATTTATGCAAGTTGATTTGCCTTTTGCATCTATTGATTGGATGCTTCTTGTCTCATCGCCTGTACTCCGTTAGAATGCTAGCTGACTTAACAATAATGCTAAGCCAGACAAAATTTGTACAGATTTTTAGATGTTCTTGCATATACGGCCTATTTAAAAGTTTGCATAAGCAAGACAGTGCAAGTAAAAATTAGGGACGACATGAAAAAAGCACTTCACTTCATCACATCAGGAAGAAAATCTCAGAGAAGATGAGGACACTTAATGTTTGAACTTCTCTTTTCAATTTTAAATAGTCATGTCTGAACAGTTGAAAAGAATCCTGTGCTTCAGGCACGATGAGATTAAAATAGAAGCACAATTTGAGATTACAGATTATAAAACCAGTAAGCACAGCTGCTATACGCATGCCAGGAATCGCCCTCCTTTTCCAAATCCATTTGTGTAAGACAGTCACAGTTTGAAGTTAAATTTCCTTTACTGCGGAAACCAGCAAAAGGGCTTAACCCCCAAAGAACAATTTTTCAGATATGCTATGCTATTTAATTTGCACCCAGCCTCAAATAATGTTTTTATGCCATATTTCATTTTCAAAAATATATAAACCAAGACATCTCTCAAAGACTATTTCAAAGTTACCTGCAATGCTCTCTGCTTATGAATTTAAGCAAACATCTCATTTAAATCTTAGGAATAAAGATAATATAACTTATTTAAATATAAAGTGATACCAAAGATGTTGACCATCGGACAAAAGAGTATAACGGCTCTGGAAAGCAAGTCAACCCACTCTGTACAGAACAGCTTTCTTCTCTCCTCATTTTACTAATTTACCTACATTCCAAAACAGGAGGAGACTGTGACTACCTTGAGGAAACACCAGGTCTCATATTCCCCTGGCCTGTGCCTGGCACTAGGGGTCAACCATGGGGAGATCATCGAGTGACGGTGAGCCTGTGCAAGGGGAGACTTCTCAGCTTATTGAGCATTCTAGCCTTGCTCCTGCTGGGATGTTGGACAGAGGCAGAGAGACACCTGGCAGGTGTGGAGTTCAGCCACCCAGCCCTCTCCAAGGAAGGCTGCAAATAGCACAAGATGTCCAGGAACACTAATAGGCATTCTCTGAGCAACTTGGGAGGTGTCACTAATAAAAATTGGAAATCAGAGTGGAAAGAAAATTTCATCCCCCATCCTCCTCAAGGCACCTGGCTTCTTCGGCACATATGGTATGTAAAGTTTGCTAATGGCTGGTGGTTATCAAGAACATCAGAGTTGATTTACGATATTTCAGCTTTATCTTCATTTCCCAGACTTTGCTGACATCCACCTGATAACTGATGGGAGAATACAACTCATAGCCAGGGCAGGCTGTGTGGGAAAGCGGTCAGGAGAAAGGGATGGAGCGCCATCTGTTGAGTTTCAAATGTGGGCTCCACCACTTCTAAATGTATAACCTTGGCAGGTTCGTTTCTCCTTCGCTGCCTCGTTTTCCCCACCTTTACCATCAGAATGATAGCAATGCCTAACTCCTAGGACATGTATTTGAATTAACCTCACTACCAGTGAGTCCATTCTCACGACCAGAGACCACATGGAAGGTTCCCAACACTGTGCATCTTATGGGAGCAGCCAGCCAGCCTCATCTTTCTTCCAAGGCACAGCTAGAGGGCTTGTACCTGCAACCTGGTGGTAAGTAACCCAATGACGAATCTACAGTGTACCCAATGCTCATAAGTAAATTGAATGAGCAAACAAGGAGTACAAGTAAAGTGTTCAGCAAATAGAATGGATTCAATAAATACTAGTACAAGGTGAGAAAAACAAAAGAAAAGTGTTTTTTTTTTAACCCTTAAACAAATCAAAAAAAAATTCTGTCCTTGGAAAATCTTGCTAAGATTCTTGAAGATCTTTAGAAATACATTTTTCACAGTCATTGTTCTGTGATTTCTCTTCAGTAGGTAGAGTGCAATTACACCAAAAGCACTGAGAGTTGAAATTCTGTGGGTATTGTTTTTCCGGAAATCTAACCCCTTCTCTATCGTTACAGTCAATGGAGAAAGGTGAGTTTTCCTTCTCTGACAGGTTTTTGTTCTTACATATGTTCTGGTTTTCTAGGACTTTACTGTGTAACACGCTGGTTTTATGAAGAATGGAAAAGTAGCCTGCAGGACAGATGAGAACAACTTCTGTTCGGCAGAAAGACTTCCTTGTATACACACAATGACAACTCATATGTCTTTGGGGCTACATACATACCCACAGACTCCACCAGAAATCACACCTAAAGGTCAGCAAACGGACCTTGAACTATTTACAGACTTTTTTTTTGGTCACTGGTTTTTGTCATTGCTGTTGTTTTGTTATATTTTGTTTCTTTGTTTCTCTCTGTCTTGTTTTTTGAGCATATCATTATCTCTGCAGGTCTATCTATATAAGATAGGCAGGATAAACAATATGGAGAAGAAAACAAAGGGACTGATTATTCAGTGTGGGGGGACATAGGAGAGGAGGCAGCAGGGGAAAAGAAGTGTGTGTGTTAACAAACCCAGGGACAAGGGAACAAGTGATCTAAAATCAATGGTGAGGAGGGTGTAGGAGGCCTGGTAGGGTTTGATCAAGGGCAACGTAACCGAGAGAAATTATTGAAACCCAAATGAAGGTTGAACATGATAGTGGGACACGAGGAAAGAAAAAGGAAATAGAGGAAAGAACTAGGAGGCAAAAAACTTTATAGAGGTCTAAATACAGGCGTGCACATATATAAGTACATTTATATATGACAATGAGGGAAATAGATCTATGTGCATATATTTACAGGTTTAGTACTTAGGTAGCAGATGAACATTGGACCTTTCTCTACTTAAGTACTCCCTCAATGCAAGAACACTTTGTTCTGTCAAACTGACATTCCAAGATGCTCACCTTCTTGACATGATCACTGAAGACAAAATGGGTGCATAAGCAAATGTGATCAAGAAATCTGATGGTGCCGGGCTATCAAAAGATATAGTGTCTGGGGTCTTAAAGGCTTGAAGATTAAAAAAAACAGCCATCTAGCTGAGAAGCAATAAAGCCCACATGGAAGAAGCACACCAGCCTGTGTGATCACGAGATGTCAATAGGATCAGGTATCAGGCATCAAAGACAAAACAATCACCTAATTGTGAATGAGGGGGAATGCAGAGTGGAGATCCAAAGTCCATCTGTAGACAATTGGACCTTTACAGAAGGGTCACAAAGAAGAGATGAATGAGCCAGTCAGGGTGCAGTGAAACACTGAGGAGACTTACAACTTTCCTCTAGTACTTTAGTGCTTCCCCAACCCCGACCCCCATATTATCATGGCCCAAATTCTACCTTACAAATCTGCCTAGATAAGAGCTTGTATACTAGCAGATAAGAGTTGTACACACAGAGAATTCAGAACAGATAAACTTTGGAGGACCAATAATGAGAGTAGAGATACCAGGAGGGCAAGGGAAAGCGTGGGGGGTGGGGGGTGGAGGGGAACCATCACTAGGATCTACATATAACCCCCTTCCTGGGAGAGGGGCAACAGAAAAGTGGATGAAGGGAGATAAAGGTCAGTGTAAGACATGAAAAACTAATAATAGTTTATAAATTATCAAGGGTTCAGGTGGGGGTGGGGGTGAATACCAAGGAGCTGATACCAAGGGCTCAAGTAGAAAGAAAATGTTTTGAGAATGATGACAGCAACAATTGTACAAATGTGTTTGTCACAATGGATGGATGGATAAATTGTGATAAGATTTGTAGGAGCCCCCAATAAAATGATTTAAAAAACAACAACATGTATGCTTCCCTCTGACAAAGGAGAAGCATATCATCCATGGTGGAGGGGTGGTGGTGGTGGTGAAATATTGTTTTACTTGGGGAGGAAGTCATACTTGCCAACTAATGCATTAACATATTTTCATTTCTCTGACCCATTAATACTTGTCACCAAGCAAAGTTAAGACCCTGAGAGACTAGGGAATGTGGTAGGTACATTTTCTGGAAAAAGAGTGAATGGGGCAATGTGCAGAGTGTCGCTTGCTGGGGAGGACAGGCCTCAGGCAGGAGACCCCAGACAGTACGCCAGAGATGTAGGGTGAAGTGCTAGAGAAACGCTTGAGATGCCTGGATTCTGCTGAGGCCAGCTCTAGAGATTATGCACAGGACTACATTAGAATAAACAACTTTTCTCTATGGGAAGGACTACTTCAACTTAAACTTTAAATCACATTTTACAGCAACAATTTGAGATTAGATCAACCTGCCATCCTTTCTTAATTTTAATTTGACTTTTCACATACACACGTCTTCTTTCTTTCACTTAATTAATGGATTCATTCAATACGAGTACATTGATTGCCTCCTGTGGCTCGGGCATTTATATTTGAAGGTGAAGAAACAAGCAAACAAAAAAGATGAAGCCAGACCTCGTCCTGCCCTAGAGGAGGTGACAATCTAGTTGGAAGAGAGAACTGTGCAAATAAATCACAGCAGGAAAATGTGGATGTTATATATATACGCCCAAAAAATTATGTACAAACTGCAGTGTCCTATTTTGGAAGGCTTCAAGAAGACCTCAGACAGGAGCCAGGGTTTAGAAGATGGACATAATTATTCCAAGAGAAGGGAAGCTGCTGGGCTCCGCTTGGCAGGCCAATGTGATGCGACATGTACAGATCTAGAGGCTTGAAAGCAAGAAGCTATTGAGAGGGCGAATGAGGCCACCTCAGGAGCTCAAAACTTTACCTTGGAAGAGAAGTTTGGCAAGCAAAGAGGGATCAATGAAGAGCTTTGTGTTGAAGAGCAGGACATGACTGGATTTGTCTTTTAAAGTGATCAGTAGGCTAGAACTGAAGAAGACTGTCTGCTTGGAAGAAAACTTGAAGCACAGAGATCATTATAAAGTCTTTGGCAAATGACCAGGCAAACTAGAACAGAGAAGACATGACAGGTTTGGTCTTAGAATTCGTTACTTCTTGACACCTGACAAGAAGCAATCTATTCATCCAGTTGGTGACTATTTGTAGAGGCCCTACTATGGACAAGATACTTTGCCTGGTGGAGTGTACAAAAGAAGTCAGGCACAAATTCTTCCTTCCGACTTTCTGTGGCTACCTAAACTTGAGGTAAGAGACCTTAATGTGAGGCATTTGCAGAATCACAGAAAAGGAGATGAACAATGAACGCAGAAGAAATTTAGTAATAATCCTTAATATTTATTTATTATTTTGCAGCTCTTAAGTATCACTGCATGCATGAATGGATATGGTGGAGCTGAAAAAGGAATGAATTTGGAGTGAAAAGACCAGAATCGTATAAACTAACTCTGATTAGTGCATGAATTGGGGAAGTCACTTAATTTCTTTGTAGCTCAATTTTGACATAAATAAGTGAGAAGCTAAAGTCTCTACCACAATGCCACTGGTGCTGAGCACAGGGAACATGCCGGGTAGTCACAGTACATATTTGGTGACTGAATTACTTCAGGAACTCAGTGATTAGATGCAGAATAGATCTAAATCTGCTCCCAGATATCTGGCCTCTATTAAATCTATCTTTGATGACTGAGGAAGATGGATATAGGCAAAAACACTCAAAACTGGCATGATGCCATGATTCCCAAGGAGAACAGAAGCCACGAAGATCAAGCATATGATTTCTGATAGGCAAAGTTGGAAGGCCAACAATATGACTAAAACCCTAAAACGGATTCCATCCTTTCAGATAGTGTCAAGTGAGGAAAAGGTCCCTTTGGGTGGGAAGTTACAAGAGAAGATGTTGCTCTAGTTTTGCAAATCACCATTTCTACCGCCACACCTGCTCTCAACTCTACCAAGGGTCAATGTAAAGAAAATGGCAAGTACTGTATAAAGATTTTCTTAAAAACACCAGTGAGGTCACCGTTTAATAGTTTCCCTTAAGTCTATTCTGAATTGTTTGATGGATTCTCTTGACATCCAAAGTTCTTGGAGAACTGTCTAAGTTTCAATATTCCCATTAGAGGAATATAAGTATATTATGAGCACGTAATCAAAATAGTTTTACACCTGTTCCCTTCTACTAAAAAAAGATTGGGGGGGAGGGGGAGAGAAACATCTGTATGACTCTCTCTGGACAAATAAAACTTTCTCTCTTCCAGAGTCTTTCAAAAGGTAATTAGATGCCTTAAGTGTGGGAGTAGGTAATTTAAGATTTTTGCCTGTCTCCAAAACTGTTGACAATAAGTTAAGGAGATGAAGGTCATTTTTTCTTTCTCTAACTTTCCCTTTTGGCTCTAATGAAGGATACTCTGACGTAAATGTTTTCTTTTTATGCATGGTGGAGAGACCTGCAGTCCCAAAGGTGAAAGGAAGCAAGGCTTATACTTTCAGTTGATGATATTTTTGCAAATATAGTTGGATTAACTATGACAGAAAGCTTCACAGTACTTAATATGCCTCACTTTTGGAATTAGGAAGGAGGAAATCTCCAAGAGAGGATGGAATATGCCAAACAAAAATTGGGAGGAAGGAACATCATAAACAAAATGGATTTTTGAGCCTGCTGAAACCCTGAAGGTTTGGGTTCCGATTCCAAAGGCAAACAAAGCCCTTGGATTGTCTACAAGGTCGTTCAATATCCACTTCCTTGAAAATGGCTACTATCTGCCTAATTGTGACTTGATTTAAGGTCAGAGAGCTGGAATTGTGAAGTCCCCATATGCTACTCCCTTTCTCTTGTCTTCTTTTTCGACTAGTTCTGCTCCCTAAATATTTTTCCCTCTAATATTTTCAATTCATAGATAAGATTCATGAGAACCTATTGCCTGAAAATATGGCTCAGTAATTCAAATAGTTATTTTCTCCCTCAACTTTGGTTGCTTTAAATTTGCTTCCCATTGATAAAAGCCCAGCATATCAAGCACTTAGAGTGCTGAGGGTGAAAAGCAGGGCACTGGATGTATGTGTCCATCTCCAGCTTGCATGGAACAAAATGTTCATTATGTCACATGAACTGGGCTCTGTTTTATCAGAGACAGTGGTGGTGATTACAAGTCTAAAATTACATAGTATTGTTGAGGTCAGTCAGAGCCCATTCCAACCAAAGAGAAAATGTGAGCTATGTTTATACGTATGTGAAAACACACAGGAGTTTTTCTTATAGAAAGAACACAGTGCTTAATCACACATCACACGTCTTAGCAAAGGTAATGTGTCTGGAGGCTTTGGGCTTTCTTTAGACAACAACAGGAACATGAGAGAGCTGGGCCTCCGTATTTGACCCTTGAGAGGTCGAGGGCTTGGGGATTGTAAAGAGCTTCCTTTCCCAAGCCAAGAAGACCACATTATTTTATAACATGGAAGCTGCAGGTCCTACCAAGACAGAAAATCTTAAATACAGTTTATTAGACTATTAAATGTTTATGACATCACTTTCCTGTTCTCTAGTATTCATCAATAAAGCCCTCATTGATCTCTCCAGGAATCTTAATGTAGCCTCTTGTACAGTAATACCTATGTGCTCAAGCTTCAAAGATCCATTTACTTCACATGTGTAATTTGCCCACTTATTCCTGCTGAGATAATACTCCTGGTTTAATTGCCCATAGAGCAACAGGATGAATCAGCTAGGTTCATTTGTATTAGCTATCTATGAATATGTGTAAAGCAAAGAACAAAACAAAACCATGCAAGACTGTTCAAATTATAAACTGCAAAAACTAGAGTGGATATTCCCATGAACCAAAAATAGATTCAACAGCTGAGCCCTGGTGCGGCGTAGTGGTTGTGCGCGGGACTGCGGCCCGCTGGGATGGAGGTTCAATTCCAGCTCCATGGAGCAAAGGCTGGGCCTCCTACTCCCACCACCTGAGGGCAGTGATGCAAAAAAAAAAAATAGATTCAACAAATATTTATAAAAGTTTTGCAATAGGGGCTGAGCTCTGGTGGTGTAGTGGTTGTGGGCGGGACTGCAACCCATTGGGATGGAGTTTCAATTCCAGCAGTGGCTCCACAGGAGCAAAGACTGGGCCTCCTACTCCCACCACCAGAGGGCAGTGATGCCCCAAAACAAAACAAAACCAAAAAACAAACAAACAAATAAATTTTGCAATAAAACGAAAACCCAAAGTACATTAGAGATAACTACTGCTAGTGGTTTGGAGACCGAGACTAAGTAATCTCAACATACTTTTAGATTTATTTACATACGAAGAGAATGAAGGGATGAATGAAAGCTTAAATGTGTAGAATACACAATTCCATAGAGAAAACACAAAAATTACCTGAGCCTGGACCCACTTAAGACTTGTGAAGTTGACATTTACTTGTACAAATTCAACTCTATTATCCTTAATGATCAGAATTAAGATGAAAGGAAATTCTGTTATATAAAACAAATTATTGTCTTTTAAATGTTAAACCTTTAGCAAGTGATTTCCTAATTGATTCTCTGTATTAGTCATCAGTAGAATGTAAGCGTTGCATGTATAAGAGGTACAAGGTCCCTGGGGCAACTCATAGACACACTCACACACACATTCCTTAACTCAACTCACTAACGCAAGCTAACTACCAGAATGTGACATCATAAATAAGCCATCAGTTAAATGAGAGGAAATGCTTCCTGGCATATATATATATATATATATATATATATATATATATCCTAGGATCGCCCTGAAAGCAAGATAGGTCACCACTAGCAGCTCTGCTGGAACCTTCAGAGAAATTAGGGCAGGGTCCCTGCTCTTTCTGCAGATGCTCAAACCGGGTTTGATCCAGAAATACAACCTCAAGATATGCTTCCAATGTTTCCATTAATTCCCAAAGGATATCACTTCATTCAGATGGATTAAGTGATCCTTGAATGGATTATCAAGGCATCTTCACAACAAAGAAACAATGCCAACTCTTTGTACATAATGAAAATTATTTTACTTGAAAAATATGAAATGCATGGTTGCCAACACAAGCTTAATGCCATTACAATGTAAGCAAAACTTAGTTATTACTTTAGTAAGTGAAGGAGCTTCAACAGGCTTATGGAAAAATGGAATTAAAAGATGCTGGAAATTTTCCATGAACTTTTTGAAGCTTCTTTGTACATAGGAATGAATCTCTCTTATATCGTGCATGCATATGCATTTTACATGGGGATCAAGCTCTAAAAATTGAGTTCCATAAATGCATAAGTACAAAAACAAATAGAGACCTATTTATAGGTAATTGATTTCATGATTTCTGGAGCTATTGACTAGCTTGATTTTTAAATGGCACTGGCAATGAGGTCTGCCAAGTTTCCTCTTTTGAAAATTTTAATACCTTGTGGCCTCAGCTTAAAATAAACAAGAATTCACAAACTCAAGCAAATTCAGAGATGAAGGGCAGACCCTAACAGCAGCAGGTGGAGCAGAATAGGTATTATTGAAATATTTGTTGATAGGATTCAAGAGTGCTCAAGGCCATTTGATGCTAAGGGCCACACGTGAAATCAGCAGAGGCCTAACCTGGCTAATTGTCTCCCCGATTGTGACAGTTCTGATTAGAAGAATAATCAGCTCTCAGCAGCCTGTAGGCAAAAATGCCAACTGAGGGTTGTGTGTGTGTGTGTGTGTGTGTGTTAATGGATGCACAGCTAATGAATGCCAGATCATCATTATCTCACTCTTCAAACATTAAAGGGGTTCCAATATGAACAAAGCCAATAATTCCCTTCATAATGAGCATGAACATTTTCCTTCTGTCACTTTGCAATGGCTTTTATACAAACTAAAGCAAATGCCTTATGCAGACTTTCTGAAAGTAAAAATGCACTGGTATTTTTGTCCCTGAAAACTGGTCTTAAAATTCTACAGGCTCCTTTTCCAGAGTTGCCTTAAAATATTTTATACTAGAATCAATTAGAAACTGCATTAAGAAGAAAAAGGTTTCCACTTGCGTTTCATCTAAATATTAATGAAAATATATTAAAGACATAAAATAGCTTGATTTTTAAAATAAAGATTAAGAATAAATATTTAATCACTCAAAGACATACGTTAAAATCAGTCCAATACAACTATATCATCTAAAGCCCTGCTTTGTGATTTTCTGCTTCCTTAACTTTTGGATTAAAGTGGCTTCTTCAGTCACTCCTTCATTTTGTGCAAAGATAACTTTTATTTAAACAGAATGGTAATCTGCTTCCAGGACTCTACTGCTAAGCTGAAAGTGTTCAAACCTCAAGATCTCAAAATCTAAAATTATGAAGGGGTTGTTAAGCTCTTAAAGACATCGGGCTGCGACCTGCAAGGTGAGAAGTTTGAAGCCAAGGGAGAGAGGTGGGGCTTTTAACTCCTGTAAAGAGTCTGAGAAACCCACAGGGACAGTCTGACTCTATCCTAAGGGGACACCATGAATGGGCAATCGCTCGGTGGCACTGAACATGAATTTCCTTGTAAAGCTCTTGAAAACTCAAAATTTGAGGGAATTTTTAAAATATGCAAATAGTAACATTTTTTAATACCCCTTAGGAAGTTAGTCACTTTGTTCCTTTGAGAATCTAAAATGTATTCTATGTGGTTCTTTGCTCAAAAATGGATCATCCTTCGTATATTTAGAAATGGGTTGTCAAAAAAAATGGGTAGTGATGGAATAAGGGAGAAAACATTCTGAGAAAATGAAAACTTAATTTACATTCGATAAATCTTATTTTACTTCTCAAAATCTCTTTCTACTGCATCTGCAAAGATGAGAAAGTGAGTGGGGCTGATAAAACTGGGAGAGCGCGAGTAAAGTCTTTAGGACAATAACGCAAGTAGGTCATTTTAAGCTCAGGTCCATGAAGAAGGTGGTTATGGACGCATGTGGCACCATTAGATGCGGATTTCCGGCCACCAGCTGGATTCTGGCCAAAGCTCACACCCTCACTGGGTGCCACCAAATGTAACTGTCCCGCAGCTGACGGACGCATGGCCTTGTCCATCGACTTCCAGTCCTAAGTATGCTAGAATCGATGTGAGGGAGGTAAGGTGACTCAGAGTCTGCCACAGGGCCAAAGACTTTAGGGCTCACTTGCAGGATGCATTTCATCTCGTGCGCTTGTCATCAACAAAGGATTAAGTGAAATTCAACCAAAGTTTCTAACCTGAAATTTGAGCACTCTGTCTCCTCCTTACTCAAATCATGAGCATATTTGGTTAGCTGAGGAGTTCACAAAAGTCTCATGTCAACAGTTTCTGAGTGAGAGAGCAAAGAGAGATGCTTTAAACACCTCCCTGCCCTAGCCTCTGACCTCTTTAAGCTGACACATTTTTAAAATTCTTTGTGGGAAAAGGAATCACTAACCAGCCACACTGCGAACTCAGGGAGAGCCAAAGTCAAGTCAGCCAATCCTTTCCTTGAACATCTTTCACGGAGGGAAGAACACTGCGCACCACATGAGGAGTGAGCATGGCCTGTAGAGGTAAGTTACTGAAGATAGTCTATCAGATTAGAACGGGACAGTGCTCCTCCTGTCCATCACCCCTCTATTCCCACTCCAAGGAAAACACAGAGACGTGGCTAGGAACCCAGCAGGTCTATTTCTTTGCTATTACAGCTCATTGTTACAATCTGGTAAGGGATAATTCTCTCCTCTTTGCTCAGTGTGAATTGTTTTTTCCTCCCAGAAGCCCTGTAATGATCTGTAAAACTAACACTTTGGTCCAGTTAGCATTAGCATATGCTCAGAACAACTTTGATGTGCAGCTGCCCTGATTGGATGCAGATAAACTTCTAATTTTGAGTACTTCCTGCAGCGAAATGCCACCCACTTACTGGAAATGCTTCATACTCTACAATTGTTTGATTAGCAGAGCTTTAGCTTTGCAGACATTATACTGTGTTAGCAATCCTGACTGACCCTACCATGTAAAGCCTTGAATGGAAAAGACTCAGGGAACTCCACAGAGGGCCAAATGTCCACATTCCACATGGAGAGGTCTAATGAAGAGTTCTGGGGTGTTGGTGTCCAGCAACTAGAAGCAGTTGTCCATACATTTCAATCTAGAGTTAATTTAGACGAAGCCAACTGGGGTGTGACATATATTTTTATCCCAGCACTCTAGGCCATTCCCACATCTCTCTCTTCTGACATGCTGAAACTTGCTTAAGCACTGGAGGAAGAAAACGAGTAAGTAATGATTGTTTAGGTAATGTCAGGGCTGTGCAAATCAGCTCTTGAAGCAGCCAGCTGTTCGTGCACTGTCATCTATCCAAGCAGTCTTGTTCAAACATGCAAAGCAGTGGGTTACAGTGCTTTCCATCTAGGTAAAGGTGTAAAATGTGGCATGTGTTGCAGCCAGCAAACAGGAGCAAAATCTTTTCAGATCTTGCTAAGCCTCCAGAGAGCTGAGAAACATTCCATTTTAAGAAGAGATGTTTTCAAACCAAGTACTGTTGCAGCCGTGCCAGTGGTTGGGGTGTTTTTCTATGTTAGTTTAACAAACCACGCTTGTCCCGGCAAATCAATCTGGCTTCGCTCCTGCCTCTGACAGAGGCTGATTCATCACCTCTCTTGCTTCCTTCATTGCCCACCTCTTGTCCAAATTAGCACCCTGGCTGGCTGTTCTAGCTTTCCTCCTCGTCTGAAGGCCCTGCAAAAATTCTAAAGGAAGACATCTAATGTTGGGAGTTTTAATATCTATTTCTTAGAGGGATAAATGCTCTTTTTGTGCACTGGGAGTCCCCAAAGAAAATGCATGCATCAGACCAGGCACTCACTGCAGAGGTTTCCGGTTAGAGTCCCCTTTGGGTCAGGTCAAAGTCTTTGTGTCTTCTTTCTCTTTGCTCAGGGACTACTGAAAGCATGAATTCTCACAGGCCCTCTATCAACCCACCAGTCATCGGCCTCGGAGACCCACTCAACTCCAGTTGGAAACAAACTTTGCTCAAGCTTTTTAAAAACAAATGTAAAGTCTAAGAATGCTAAATTTCCCAACATTGTTGAAAGAAACATAACTGCTTCAAGTTTCATCTCTGCCCTGGTCTGGTCTAAAGTTATCTTCTCCAGAGGAAAGTTCACTGGCCACTTAATACTGGGCCCCTTAAGGGTGATAAGAAATGTTGCAGTAGTCTTTGAAGATAAGATAAGGTCTCTAGCCCCCCTTTACTTGGCCCTGGACTATATTAATTACAAAGTTCATCTATTATTTAATATATTACCATTCAATTTAAATAAACTACTTGGTTAACCTTTAAAAAGCCAAACATTTAATAATAAAAAGGGAAAATGAATTGGAGAGTATGTGTGACAACTCTACACTACCTGTTCAACTTCTAAAAACTTAAAACCTCTCCCAACACAAATTCTACTAATTTAAAAACAAAATCATAGTAACGCTGATGTATGGATTATAACAAGAGTTGTAAGAGTTCCCAATAAAATGATTTAAAAAACCCCAAAAAGCCATAGTGATTTTTTGAATTACTTTATTCATGAGAAACAACTATAATCACTATATTAATTCATTTATGCCTTCGACCTCTGTGAAGTGAATGTTAACACTCTCATTTTGCCGATGCAGTAACTGAGGGTGAAGAGATTCTGAAACCTGCTTGAAATCTCTAGTAAGGATTGGAGCCAGAATTCCAAACCCTCCCCAATTTAATATTCATTGTGAGAAATGTATTTCTTTGGGTATATTTATTTCCACACATGTCTTCCTATTATTAGCATTTCAGTGGTGTCATGTGATACACCTTCAGTTAGTCTGTCAAAAAAAGATTTCACTGAGTTTTAACTCTGTGTTATGTAGCACGTCCAACAGCGGGCACTGGGATGAATAGGATATCATTATTCCGGCACTTTCAGAATTCAGTGAGTCAGGAGCACAGGTCCACAAATAAGTAATTGCATTTGGGGATGTAAAGGTGGAATCCCAAATCAATCCTTAGAGATAAGAGAAGCTCCCTAGAGTCCAAGCTTGAATGGGAGTTATCTAAGGTTAGCAGAGAGAGGCAGTCCAGGTGGGGCGGGCTGGTGGAAAGAAACACAAAGACAGTGAGAGATGAGAAATAGGATGGCAGGAAACGTCATGTGCCGAAGGGCTTTTGGAAACAATAAAATCATAAACTGTAGATAAACATAAATACACTGTTAGAGCAAGTCTAGAGTCAGAAACCCAAGTGGGGGCCAGAGTCAAAATTTATTTTCTGAAATCAGAAAAGGCTCTGGATAATGATTTTTTTCTACTTTCCCATCCCCATTTCAAGCATTTCTTAAAGTGACCAAGTTTCTCCATGGAAAAGTGAGCTTTGAGGGAATGTATATTTTATTGGCCTCGATTGTGTACATAAAAATTTTCAATTATTGTATAGCAGGTGAGAAATGGAATTATTTTAGTTTGGATTTGTGAATGTTAGGATATTACTGATATTTTAATAATTGTACCATAGATTTTATGTTTTTAACTTTCATTTTTTCATGTTTTTAACTTTCTCTAAAAATGCTCTCTGGCCAAAAAGTTGACTTTTACATTGGTATAAATGTGTAATCTTGGGGGGATAAATCAATATATGACGATATTCTGTTCTTTGAACTCCTATGAATCTCTTCCTTTAACTTGACTGTTAAATTAACATTTAAAACAAAAAATGTACAGCCATCAAGTCAATTTCAACTCACATCAAACCCATACAACAGAGTAGAACTGCCTCTGTAGGTTTCTGAGACTCTAAATCTTTTTATTATTAAAATATCATTTTATTGGGGGCTCTTACAATTCTTATAACAATCTCTGCATCAATTGTATCAAGCACATTTATACATATGTTGCTTTCATTCTTTTCTAGACATTTATTGGTATTAGTTCCTCTTCCACTGCACTCTTGTGACCCCTTGATAATTTGTAATTTATTATTATTTTATCATCTTACACTGACCAGTGTCTTCCTTCTCCCATGGTTTCTATCCTTTGTCCTCCTGGAGGGGGTGTGTGTGGTTATGTGTTGATCATTGCGGCCAATTCCCCCTTCTTCCCCTCTTCTCCCCACCTTCCCTCTACCTTCTGGTATTGCTATTCCCATTCCTGTTCTTGGATTTCATGTGTCTTACACTTCTATCTCTTATCTGTACCTGTGTACCTGCTCTGGACTAACCTGCATGAAAGGCAGCACTGGGGTCATGATAGGGGGGGTGAGGAAGCCTCAAGGAACCAGAGGAATATTGTGTGTTTTGCTGGTACCTTACTGCGTTCTGACTGACTCATTCCTTCCCGGTAACCCCTCTGTGAGATGTGCCATTATCTACAGATGGGCTTTGGGTCTCTGCTCCAAGCCCCTCATTCTCAACAATATGGTTTTGTTTTTTCGGTTTGTTATAGTTCTTCTGATGCCTCTTACCTGTTCCAACAATACTTCATGATCGCACCATCTTTTCCCCATGGAGTGACTGGTGGGTTTGACCTACTGCCCTATGACATAAGGTCACCTCAATATCTTATTGAGGCCCTCAAATAGTTGTGAGGCATATTTTGTTGTTGTTGACTTTTAATGTTCAGGGCACAGAAACTTAAAATACCTCAGAGAAAAAGTCTAGAACCCCAGAGGAAAAAAGAAAAAAAAAAAGACCACTTTGAGGATCATCTGTTCTCGACTGATATTTTTCAGGTGAGTAACTGATGGTGTTGTGAAGTAACCACAAGGTCCGTGGTTCAAACCCACTAGTTCCTCCACCAGAGCAAGTTGATGTTATCATAAACCGCTACGGCTTCAGAAACACACATACAGAAACACGGTGTGAGTGAGAAGGAACTCATTGTCACTGGGTGAAAGACACACAGAGGGGAAGTCACGTGGTCAAGGCTACCACATTTGTTAACAACAGAGTTCCCAAATTCCAGGGCAATGTTGCAGCAACCATCTCTTGGAGTTCTGTGTGAGTGCCAAAGGAAGCTGCTGTTCTTCCTCAGGAGAATCTCCAATGCACAAGAGAAGGAGGACAGTGGTCAGACCGGAGTCGTCCTGTCCAGCAGCTAGCAGCACAGGCAGGAGGAAGTGCCGAGCGTCAAATGTGACTGCTCCATTAATAGAATCTCCCGGGATAGACTTCCACGGAGGCACCTGCTAACCTGTGGTCCTGCAGAGAGCTGAAGTCTGCTCTCAGGTCCCCAACTCTGTCTCCACCAGCCATGAAAGACCCGTGCTTTTTGGACACTGCTGGCTACAGGTGCCTCATGGGCTATGTTTTATTCTTTCTTCCTGTCTGGTTTGCTCAACACTTCTCCTTGGGAACAGTTTAGCCACTTCAGAGGTAACATCTTTTGAGTTATCCTGTTTCACACCATCTTCTAATCAGAAAAGGGCACCTTGCAATGTAGAAGACTACCATTGCCAACCTACCACCAAGTGTGGTACCAGGCCCTCTGCTAATCAGATGACACGGACACATGTCCTGTCCCCTCCTTCAGCACTCTGCTAAAAAGACAATGAGTGGTAAAGGTTAGGGGAGTGTCTGCTTTTTTATTTTGCTAATGGTGTCCTTGCATTTGGTGAAACTGGAATTAAAAAAAAAACATAAGCAAAATAAGATTTTCAAATGATCTTTGCACCATGTAGCAATATGGGCCCCATCCATTTCTGCTCCATGTCTTCTATTATTGCCTGCTGACTATTTCTGTTCATAAGGGACCGTGAACTACCCATGAGTGCAAACTGGATACAGCACAAATCGATTCAGTAACATCACACAGACATGTATGAATAATGAGCTCCAGTTGCAGTCTGTCACACAGCAAGCATATCAGTGTAACTGATTTATCGAAAACCTGACTGAGTAAAGACTTATTCCTAGGAGCAGGTATCAGCTGTTTGCCATTGTATTGTTAAAAAAAAAAAAAAGCAAATTTGAGGAGACTATGACCTTTTGTAATTAAAATGTGGAAAAAGCTAAAGAAATCAAGCACTGAGTAGACCTGCTTACACTATCTCAACGAATAAATAAATAAATAAGCAAAAGGAAAAAGGCATACAAATGAGGCCTGTGTTGCCATAAAGCTTGAAGACTTATCAGCGATGTTAATCAATTTCAAATCCTCTAAGGAAAGCTGTGTCTTCCAAAGGGTGCCCAGAACTGTTAGAGACATTAAAACAAAAGAAAATTGGGGGCTGAGCCCCGGTGGCGTAGTGGTTGTGCACGGGACTGCGGCCCACTGGGACGGAGGTTCAATTCCAGCAGTGGGGCTGGGCCTCTTACTCCCACCACCGGAGAGCAGTGATGCCCCCCCCCCCCCAAAAAAAAATCAACTTCTCCTTTGGCCAAACTCCCTTTCAAAAAGAGATCCTAGGATAGCCGGTCCAGAAAATCTAAGACCAACATG
>PVJH01001467.1:0-208137 GCA_004026705.1 Nesogale talazaci
ACAACCTAAGACAGGCGGAGTTCCCGGGAGGATATTACTTGAAAAAATAAAAAAGGGGGACCTGTCAGGAGCCGGCTGGCCCAGACATGCTTGACCTGGCTACAGGCCGAATATGCCTGAACTCTGTTGCAGTTTGTTGCCTGGGGTTTGTAGTTTGTCGCCTTTGTAACTGTAAACAGCCCTGGCCTCTGAAGCCTGATTTGCAGCTGTGCTGCCATTCGTTTGTTAATTTTGAAGATCACGATATGCTAATTGCCTAAGCTTGCTTGCCCTATAAAACTGGCTTACTTCGCACAAATCAAAAAAAAAAAAAAAGAACCCCACCCCATCCCAGAAAAGATGTAACTACTGACACAACGTATGTATGTATGTACATATGTATACATTATGATGAGTGCTGTATGAGTCCCCAATAAAATGAATTAAAAAAAAAATCTCAAACCCTAAATCTGGGAGTGGCAATAGTGAGGAGCTTTAGTTCATGAAACACTTTTACCTAAGGGAACAAAATGATGCTTAGTCTTGGGCGTTCTCATAGTCAGTGTGCTGTTCGCGCCCCTTGTGGTGCTCGCTCTGCCAATCTACTTCATGACACGTTCCCTCTTTTCCAACGCTGCACCCACAAACACGGTCATTCCCGGCCATCCTAACCTCACAGGACCAGCATATCACTATAACTTCTAAATTATTTTTTATTTATTCTTTGCTCTGTAAGGTTTTCCAATGGCATTTTGAACATTCTATTTTTTTCTATTGGTTTGCCTGTTCTTCAAAGGATTCATACTCAATTATTTCATAAATTTCATTATGGATTGATTGGAACCCATCTATATACAAGGCTAAGTAAAAAAGCATTATTATTAGAAGTCCAGTCCCTCATACATGCATCGATTTTCATACTAGGTTGAAATGTGTTTCTGTGATCAGGGGATGGCTGCTGACAAATTCTTTCGGCAATACACTTATTTCATTAGAGTGCCTTAAAAAAAAGTCCAATCAAAATGATGCCTTTTGAGAGGCTAGGGACAATTAGGAGAGGGCAGTTAGTTCAGGTGACTGCTTTTCAAAACGTCCCAAGGGGTAAGCTTGATAAATTTTCTTGAAGGAAACAGGATGATCATGGGGGCTTATGAAGAAGAAATTTAATCTTTTTAATTTTATTTTTGTCCTAACTCTAATGAAGAAGAAATTTGAAGAAAATCCAAATCTATATTGGTGATCATGGGCAGGAAAGTTGCTCTGAACTTTTGTCACCATGACCGTGCTTCTGTGAATTTGTCACAAATAACAAGAGTTATTTTACAGGTTATCCTATGGTTTTGTTGGAAAACCATTCCCCTCCACCTGAGAGCCCATACCTTGATGCTTCAGACTTATTTTTGTTTCAAAACATAAAGAACATTGAAAAGAAAAATTATTTGAGCTACTCCAGGATGTCTAGACTTCTATTTTACATGATATAAATGAAAGAGTGCAGAGTTCTTCGAGGAAGGATTAGAGACAATCCCACCTTCAGAAGTCGACAGGCTGAGGGTGGAGAAAGTGCTGGGAAACTAGAGTGTCACATGCTGATTTTCACATTTAATCTTTTTTCAAACCATTTTGTTGGGACATCATTCAGACATCACATTACTCAATTCAGTAATATCATGAAGTTTTGTACAATCTCAACCATATTAAGTTTCAAAACATTTTCTTCCTTGTTGTACTCCTTGATATTAGCTCCTCATTTCTCCTCTACTTCCCCTGTGCCCACCTGTTGATATTTGTGTTTAATAAAGGTTTGTGTTCTTTGGCAGCAGCAGTTTGGGGCTTACCCTCATATGTGTTGTAAACCCTCAGGCTATGCCTATAGATATAATTCCACTTGGGAATGGATTTTTCTGTGTTAAGGAGACAAGATTAGTGTGAGGTGTGTCCCATGTCAATCTGTTGAGAAATAAAAGATTTCAAACAAAAGAGCAAAACAAATGAGCAAAGCTGGGGCAGAGAGATGCCAAGAAGGGGCAGACATTCAGAGAAGACAGGCAGTCCTCCAGAGCCAGCGGAGAGAGCCAGCCTTATCCTCGAGCTGGCACTCTTACTTCAAACAAAATGCCTCCCAAACTGAGAAAATTAATCTCTGGCTTTTAAAGTACCCCACTTCTGGTATTTGTGTTATAGCAATAGCAGGTAACTAAACCAACATTTTGTGTGAGAAGAATGTGGTGCTGCTCTAACAAATATCTACAGTGTGGGAATTAAGCCCTGGGAAGAGTCTGAAAGAGTTGTCTACTGCTGAAAATCTTAAACTGTCTTGCAGACACAACTGAAAGTATGATGGCTATCACAGGCGAGTCTGGTGTCTGCTCAGAAGGAAGAGAAGAGAGATAATTTCCAAGTCTTCGAGAATTAACATGGAATGAGAAACAGCATGCTGCTAGAAATGTGGATGTTCAAATCCTCTGGGACGGTTTCCAAGCACAATGATGAGCACGTGAATGTACAATGGAGAGACTTGTGTATGCAATGACAATGGACTTGTCTGAAATACGTTCAAGCTGTGAGCACCAACGTAGTTTGTTCTATTGGGTTTAGGGCTTGGTAGGTGTCTTTTATTTACTCGTCTCCTACAATTTCTCTCATTTGTAATGGAAATGTCTATTTTGTGCCAGTTCCTCTGTTGGATTTTGTAGAGATAACTTGTTTTATAGATTTCACATTTTACACATGAAAATGCATTTAGTCCCAGGATATAGGCTACACCTAAAATCTAACCTATACTTGATTTAGTTGAGTCAGAATAGCAGATTTTGGAATTAAAGTTGACTTAAGATTATGGGGACAATATGATGGGGATGAATATGTTTTACATGTGGCAGACAAAAACTTTAAGGGGAAAAGAGTAGAATGCCATGGATTGAATTCTATTCTCTCAAATGTGTTGTCAATTTATGTTTGTTAAAGTCTTCTATTTGTGATATTTGTGTTATAGGACTAGATATCTAGGACAATAATTAAAAAAAACTATTATCCTCAATAACTGAAATAGCTCTGATGGCATAGTAGTTCCTAATGCTTAATTGTCTCTATTATTGATAACTTTGGGGCATTATGAATCCTAGATATTCTATAAAAATTAAGATATATAAACACATTGGAAAATTCTTCATATAATGGGATTATAATTAAAGCATTTTAATAAGTCTCAATTTAAAAACTTGGAGAATTTCTTATTAAAAACAAAAATAGATATTCCTTAACTGTTTGATGCTATATTTTTCAAATTTACATGATCAAAATTATTTTTATGTTCCATCTATGGATCTACAAAGCAAACATTTCATTGACTATAGTGCACATTGTGAAAGCACTGGCCAATAACTCAGCATATCTGACCTTCTGTAGTTCACTCTTGCCTAAATCTCTTTGTTTTACCCCCTAACTTTCCTCTGTTGAAATTTTTCTAAAAAATCATTTTATTGGGGGCTGATACAACTTTTATCACGATCAATACATATATCAATTGTATGCAGACCACATTTGTACATTTTTTGCCATCATCATTCTCAAAACATCTTCCTTCTACTTAGGGCCTTGGTATCAGCACTTCAAATTTCCCGTCCCTTCCCACCCCCCCATCCTCATGAACCCTTAATAATTAAAAAATTATCACTATTTTGTCATATCGTCCACTGTCCAATGTGACCCTTCACCCACTTCCCTGTTGTCCGTACCCCAGGGAGGAGATCCCTACAATTGGTTCCCCCTTTCTACTCCCCATCCGCTCCCCCTCCTGGGATCACCACTCTCCCCATTGGTCCTGCAGGGATAGTCACATTAAACAGCATCTCTCATCTCCTAGGAGAAACAAAATTGCTAGCTCAAGGAATTTTTACTTTTGTATTTTGACACTACCTCGTTTTCATGTGTCTTATGTTTTGATTCATGTGTCTAACACTTTAATAAAAGTTGATAACAAATGTGCTCTCATGGAGCTTACAGATTAGTTGGGGGAAATACATGAGCATGAACACTTAATGCAAAAACTGTACAAAGTGCAATGACGGAAACACATTGGGTGGTAAGGGAGAGTGAAATATCATCTGATTAAATCTAAATAATCAAAAAAGGTTTGCTTTATGTTTTTACTATAGTGAAAGATTTAATTTCTAGCTCTTGGGATGGCATCAGGGAATACCTGGTTATTTGACATTTTTGTATAAATAAAAATATAGACACAAAAGTTACAAGGGAATGAACCACACAGTCAGCATGGGTGTCTTAACCAATGCAATAGGAAAGACATGCTATAGTTTGTACCTTGCAGACTCAAACTAGTGCTGAGAAACTATTATTGGGACCATTTATTTTAGAGTCCCTGGGTAGTGCCAACCAACGCTTGACTAGTAGGCATTTGATTGGCTGTTTAAAAAACATAGAGGCACTTCAGAAGTAGATCTTATGAGAGGTCACAGATTTGAAAATACTAAGATTCAACTCAACATACTCAAAGCCACCATTAGTCAGAATTGACTCAGTGGGAGCAATGAAGACAACAGTACAATTGAGAGACAATTGTTTGGCTTATCTATATTCATAGAACCAAGTGGAAATAAATCTGGTAGTTAACCAAATAATTGAGGCCTGTTGTGAGTTTTATGAGGAAGGACGTCAAATCTGGAATGTATGCAGTAGACTTTCCCCCCCCTCTACTCTGACAAGCTTATTTTCTGCCATATGAGTACATTTCTCCTTGGTTCAAGCTATTTTATTCTATCCAAAGTGTCTAAAGTCTGCACTTTTATCTTTCCAGGGGATTTCTGGGCACCAGTTTTAGAACAAGCTGTCCAGATTTAGTTAATCACAGTTTCCAGGTTTTTTCCCACTAAAAAGAGAAAACTGGGAGAAAATCTAATGTGTGTATATGTGTGTTCTACTTTAAGTGGTATGTTATATAATAGAAGGAGAGTTTTGTGGTTGAAATGGTGAAAAATCCAAATCAAATCCCTTGCCATATAGCTTATGGCAACCCCTGTGTGACACAGACATTTTGCGTTCAACTACTAATCTAAAAGTTGTCAGCTGAAAACCACCTAGTATTATGTGGATGAAGGGTCTTGCAAACTGCTTCCATAAAAGAATCCCTAGACACTCAAGGGAATGTGATGGGGCAGTTTTATACTATAATGTATGGGTCTTTAGGAAGTGGTGAATATAAACAAAACAAAAGCCAACTCACAGCCACTGGGTCTATGCAGATGCACAGTGACCCAGCCCGGTAGGTTTCCAACACTGCCACTCTTTATGGAAGCAGAAAGCCTCGTACTTATAATTACGATATACTAGCATATATGCTGAACACTATTATTAAATATTATATATAAGTAAAAAATTATAAAGCAACATACAATACTGTGAAAAATGCTACTGTGCATAAGAGAAAAACACAATCAAAGTATACACAAATGTGTTGCTCTCTATATCAAATTCACTCTCATTTGGATTATATTATTCACAATTCTTGGAGCTCAAGGGCTTCTTCCATGTGGACACCTCACTTAAATGGCTATGTGTTTGAAAACGGATCTTTAAGGCCAACTTTCTGCTAGTCAGGCACCATCTAGTTTCTTCCTTGCCCAAGAACAATTTTAAGTTCTCTCATATAAGTCAGCACTTGCTTGTTTGTTGTATCGTTTTGGCTTGCATGTTGCTGTGATGAGGGACTCTGTACCACCAATAGTTCAAATTCGGGTCACTCATGATGGGGCAGGTGTCAGCAGAGCTTCACACTATGTAGATTAGCAAGAAGGATGGGCTGTCCATTTCTGAATTGGCCACAGAAAACTTTATAGAACGTCAGAAGCTGAGCCTCCTGGTTCTCCTGCTATATCTCTGCATACCTCTGATGTCACAGCTATCTTTCAGAGCCCTAAGGCTTACTGTGCAGGGATCTTAGGGTTCTAGAGGACACGTGCCACCCCTGGTTTTCACTGGTAATGAGATTCTCCTGCTAGTCAAAGGGCTCTTTTTCTTTTTTTACAATGTATAGAAATTATTCACAAGTTTTGAGTTTGTAACTCACCTTTAGAAAGCACTTACAAGTCATTCCTGTCAGTGTTGTCTCCATTTTTTTTAACCAGACCCTTTGGTGGTTATTTGGTGGAAGTTATAAAGTCTTTGTCTAGTAGAGTCATGTCAAATAATTTGCTGTTCCTATAGGAAGGAAAATAAGACTGTTTGTTTCTCCAGTTTCATCCTTATGAAATTATATTTACTTTCATTTAGAATATTTAAAATATTCAATCAGAAACATTATCCCACAACTATACTGTTTTCTTCTCATCCTTTTCTGATGACAATACTTTATTTATCAACTACTACAGTGATCTGCATATTGGGATATATTTTTCCCTAATTGCTTGACTGTGAATATGATATTTCTTTTTTAAGTCATATTTGGATGCAGATAGGTTGGAAAGCTTTTACTTCTTCTACTTTTTTTTCTTCTCAATTTTTTAGGTTGAGCGCCTGAGAATCACTTCCATTATTTTACTATAAACATAGATTTTACAATATGGCATGTTTAAATATTAGTTTAAATAGATTTAAATATTAGTTCTGCCCCTCAATAACAGTGTTACTCTAAACAGCTTATGTTGTCTTTCTGAACTTCAGGGGCTTAATTTTTAAAATGCAATTACAATGTAAAAGCTAAGTGCATTGTTGGGGATACAGATGATTTTTATAACATAGCACTCATCAATAAATGATGACTGTTCTTAATAATTTAGGTTGCCTAGGAAAGGAAATGGAGTTCTTTGGCACGATGGGTTAAGCACAGATCTGCTGACTGCAAGGTCAGAAGTTCAAACAGACCAGCTTCTCTATGGAAGAAAGATAAGGCTGACTACTCCTGCGAAGATCTAATCTCAGAGACTCAAAAGGGCAGTTCTAACCTCCTGAAAAGGGTTGCTTTTCATCTGAATCAATGTGACACCAGTGACTGAGCAGTCAATGAAAGAAAATGCGGTATCTCTTGTACTGAATATATAAACATGTTTAGGTTGCTTTTATTAAATTACAAACAGTATAATCTTATTTCTCACAGGAACTGCTTTGGTGATCCCTTGTGATAGCATGTGCAGAAAGATTAGGTTAAAGGGTATAAAATATTGATTTAGATGTACAGTATGTGCAATTTTCTCTAAACAATAGACCTGTTCCCTCTCTGCTGTGCAGCTACACATCTGTATAGAAAGCAAGGAAGGGATATGTCATATATAATACTAGGAGGGGAAAGAAAAAAAGGTTAATCTTTAAGTAGAGTGTAAAATCTAGCTTAGAAAAAAAGGCAAACTCTTTAAATATAGACTTTGTCATTCTGGAAAGGAAATGATGAAAGCAGAAAACTGAGGCCCAAGCTGTCAGAAAAATCCTTCTTAGTCTCATCAGCCATTGAACAACTAAATCATAAGTACATCACAGCAGAAAGACTCTTGTTTCTGAGGAAACACTCAACACTCATTGTGTGCCTCCCTCCATGAGATCCTCGCTGAGTAAGGAGTTCTGCTTAGTGCATTTGAGATAGTGATACAGCATTGACTTTACACCCTTCAGCTAAATGGATGAAGGTTCAGCAGAGGGCACAACCCATAAATGCAGCAGTTGGGGAAGCATTAGTGGTATTTACATAAACAACAACAAAAAAGTACTTGGACTTTCTAGTCTTTTTCATTCTATTGTGAGCTGGATTCAAGTCATTTGCAAATACTATAAAGTTAATATTAGTCATGCCTCCCACCTGCCTTTTAAAAAACCTTCAATAAGAAATAGGAAGCTGATTCCCTGGAGAAAGAATAATTCTTGAATAGAATACTTTGAAATATTACTGAAGGAATATTTTATGTTTAATTTTTCCTTTACAATGTTTGGGTATGTGCTTGCCTTTTAAAATATGAACCAGGGGGCTGAGCCCCAGGGGCGTAGTGGTTGTGCGCGGGACTGCGGCTCACTGGGACGGAGGTTCAATTCCAGCAGTGGGGCTGGGCCTCCTACTCCCACCGCTGGAGAGCAGTGATTCCCCCCCCCCCCCCGCCCCAAATATGAACCAGGTTACTTAACCCAGAATGTTAGGGAGTAGAACCATATTTATTACTCCACAGAAACAGCATATCTCATTAAGGGTGAGGAGGCACATCCATGTTGAAAATGTCTTAATAAATTCTAGACAGCCACTAATGAAACACCAGTGAGGAGCTTCTAGGAATATGGTGCCAAGGCAGGCTCACCTGTGTGAAGAGCTAGCTGTGTGATCGTCAGGTTGATGGGAGAGGAGGTCAAGTTGGGGGACTGTGATGCAAAGCTGGGCTTTTTCACAGTAACCCTGGGTTCTTTTGCCAGTTTTTCCATGGACACAGTTATGCTCCTCAAACACACAGCCCCTTCTCACTGCATCCACTGGCAACTTGCCTACTTTGTTGGTGAGGCAACAGCTTCCTGCCTCTTCCCCTTCCCCACATCCTCTGTTTGTCAGCTAGCCAGCATGTGGAGGTGGCCCAGAACAATCTATCTCTTGGGACATCCCATGGACACCCTCTTGGGCTCTTGGAGGCCCAGGGACACTGGAACTTAAGGGCCCAAAGAGTAGAGTTTTCATTGGGGATAATCCCTCGCCCAGGCCCAGTTCCCTCCCCTGGGGGCAGAGTTATGACTGGCATCTGCAAATCCAGAGCCCCAGGTACTTGAGAGGGATACAGCACCAGGGAGAAAGAGTGGAACCCACAGCACAGCAGTGCTGGGAGATTAATAGATTTGTCCCTATTTGCTTTTGAAGAGGAATGCCAGATGAAACAGAATTCAGCATTTCCTGGTTTCTTCACAGCTTTTCTGTTGCTGGCAAGGTAGCCTGCAGAACCGGGGATTAGCCAGGTCACCCTCTGTTTGGAAGCCCCCTCTCAACTGGGGCATCCACTGCAAATGCACATTTCCACCCAAGGGCTACACATGAAGGACTAGATAGTTCTGAGCTGTACAGGAATCCACAATAATCGAAGGACTCTCTGAATAATAGACAAAGTCAACAAAGGACTCTGGTATATACAACATAGCCCTCATTTATTCCAACCACCATAACTTCCAGAATCTGTTCTCTCCATCACAGGAACATACACTCTCTTCTAACTTACCAAATAAAATTATATCTCCCATAACCCTCTTCTTCAACTCATTAAAGTTACTATACTTCCTAAGATTAATACCACCACATAAAATCTACCCCCAAGTACCTGTAACTTAATTCTGTTACCCAACAACTACTTCCTCCTCATCTACACACAATACGTTTTCCAGCACCTATCTGATCAACTCCTAACCCAAAGAGCCAGTTCCTCCCCCATACACATCCCAGAAGACTACCTGCTACCTTTAGTTCAACCAAGATGCAAAGCAAACAATAGCCAACAACAGTAGCTACTGTAAAAACTTCTAAAGAAACAAGTCAACTACCAAAGAGGATTCAAACCCAACCATTTACACAGAAGAAGCAGCCCTTGATCTGCCAGACAAAGAATGCATATGAATACTGTTTAGTATTGTACAAAAAGTTACAGGATCAATCCTGAAAACTGATGAAAAATATAGAACTAGAATCTTCAAACCAACAGGAAATTCAAGATCTAAATAATAACGAGGCAGAAATGTTAAAGGTCATCAGTAGAATGGAGGAAGTGAAAAACTGAATCTGGGGTCTACAAGATAACTAAGCTGAATTCAGCAAATGAGAGATTAAAAATCAAACAAAAAAACCCCAAAAGAATCTAAATAAAGTCTAAGGATGATATGGGATTCCAACCCTGCTTAGGTTCAGAGATTAGACTAGATCAAGTGTCTTCAGGGTGATATGGCTGTAGAGGATGTGAGATTCCATGAAATGAAACATTATTCAAATTATTGGGGTCCCTGACCAGGAGGACATAAATAAGCCTACAGTTTAAATAGTAAGGGAATAAATGATAACCATTCAGGAAACAGAGAGAACATCAATTAGATTAAACACCGCCCCCAAACACATCAAGACATAAAGTAGTTCAATTATCCAATTTCAAGGAAAAGGAGAGAATCATGAGACAACAAGTGCAATCCAAGAATTTTTTAACCAGCAAAGCTCTCCATCAAATTTGTGGGAGAAATAAGTGCTTTTTTCAAATAAGGAAGCCTTTAATGAATTTGTAAACACAAAATCAGGATTACAAAATCAAATTACTGGGCTGATCCCCGTTGGCGTTGTGGTTGTGCACGGGACTGTGGCCCACTGGGATGGAGGTTCAATTCCAGCTCCCAGGAGCAAAGGCTGGGCCTCCTACTCCCACCACCAGAGGGCAGTGATGCCTAAAAGAAACTTAAAAAAAAATCAAATTACTTTTCAGTTCTTTGTGGGTAGAAAACCAACAATTTCAGCACACAAACATGAGATCACCATAGGTGTTACACCACACAGAAACCAATTCATTGAAAAAAGTACCCCAAACATTACATATCCAACAGAGAAACAAAGACAAGAAGAAACTCCTCAAACACATACACACTATCCTATAAAGGGGAAAAAAAGGAAAATATCCCAAGCATATTGTATGAGACGACAACAACTAAGCTACATTTAATTACATGGAATGTTAAATGGTTTAAATGCACCTATTAAAAGAGAGACTAGCAGACTGGATTGCACAACAAAAACCATCAACCTGTTGTCTTCAAGGCAAACATCTTCAATTCACAGACAAAAATCAAATGAGAGTCAAAGGATGATGAAAAATTTACCAAGAAAATAGCAATTAAATAAAAGCAGGGGTGTCAACACTAATCTCTGACAAAATAGACCTCACGGTACATGATATAACGAGATAAGAATGGCATTACATAATGCTCAAAAGATCAATAGACCAAGAATCCCCGCACATTAATAAACATATATGCACCCAACGAAAGGCCCCCAAAATTCGTCAACCAAATCCTCAAAGAGATGAAAAGAGAAATTGCCGAATCAATGATTACAGTAGGTGATTTCAATACACCACTCCGAAAGAAAGATAGATTGATAAGAAACTCAAAAAAGAAACTGAGGAGCTGAACAACACACTCTAATAACTCAATATACTAGAAATTTCCAGAGCTCTTCAACCAACAGCAAAAAATTAAAAAATACACATTCTTCTCCTATGTATGCAGCTTACTTGAAAATAGACCACATGCTAGGCCACAAGACAAGCTTGAGAAAATTCAAACACATAGAGGATATTCAAACTACTCAGTTGGACTACAGTGCCATAAAGCTGGAAATCAACAATAGAAAGAACAAATAAACAAATGATAAACACTTTGAGACTCAATAATATACTTATCAAAAAAAGAATGGTTATTAGCCCAAAATAGAGAATAAATTATTAAGTTCCTAGAACCAATGAGTATGACAATACAAACATATCAAAACCTCTGGGATGAAGCAAAAGCAATTTTAAGAGATCATTTTATTGCAATAAATGCACACATGAAAAAGAAGAGATAATTATGATCAGCATCTTAACACAGCACCTCCAGCAATTAGAATAGGGCCAATGGCATAACCCTTTCAAAAGCAAAGAAATTAAATCATAAATTTTACAGCAGAGATAAGTAAAGTGGCAAACAGAAGAACAATGGGTAAAACCCATAAAGCAAAATGATGATTCTTCGAAAGGATCAATAGAATCAACAAATCTCCAGTAAACTTACGGAGGAAAGAGAGGTGAGGATGTCAATATCTAGAATTAGGGATGAAACAGAGGAAGTCACAAAAGTGTATGAAATAAAAAGATTAACTACACAAGTACTGCAAAAAACTGAAAATTTAACAATTTGGAGAACATAAACATATACCTGGAAGTTCACTCTCTCCCTAAATTAATGCATATGGACAATTAATGCATGAGAGCTTGAACAGACCCACAGCAAAAGAAGAAACAAGGTCATCAAGAAACTTCCAACTTGGGCTGAGCCCCGATGGTGTAGTGGTTGAGTGTGGAACTGCAGCTCACTGGCTTGGCAGTTCAAATCCAGCAGCAGTTCTCCAGGAGCAAGGCTGGGCCTCCCACTCCCACCAGAAGGCAGTGATACCAAAAAAAAAAAAAGAAACTCCCAACTTAAAAAAGCCCCTGTCCAGATGATTTCATGGAGAATCCTGTGAACCATTCAGAGAAGAGCTGACACCAATTCAACACAAATTCTCCCAGAACACAGAAAGGGACAGCAAATTTCCAAACTCATTCTATGAATCCAGCATAATTCTTATACCCAAACCTGGCAAAGACTCCACAAGGATAGAGAATAACAGACTTATATTTCTCATGAACATAAATGCAAAATCCTGACCAAAAGAATCTCATAACATATCAAAAAAAATAACACATCATGACCAAGTGGGATTCATACCAGGGATCCATGGATGGTTCAACATTTGAAAACCAAAGTAGTCCACCACACCAACAAGAAATAGGACAAGAACCACACAACCATAGCAATTAATGCAGAAAAAAAGCATCTGATAATATCCAACACCCATTCCTAATAAGATTAGAAACCACTCCTATTCAAGAAGATAGGATTAGAAGGGGGGGGGAAATCCTCAATACAATGAAAGCCCATACAGGAAAAACTAATAGCTAATATTACACTCAGTGGAGAAAATTCAAAGACATTACCTTTGAATAAGGGAACCGGACAAAGATGTCCCTTATCCTTACTTCTATTCAACATTGTGTTGGAAGTCCTAACCAGTGCCAAAAGACAATGGCAAGATATTTAGGATGTATGACTGGATAAAGAAGAAGTGAAAATTTAACTATTTACTGATGTTGTGATTTTATATCTTGAGAATCCTAAGGGTTCCCAATACGAGCCCTGGAAACAATAGAGGAGATTAGTAGAGTAGCAGGATACAAGATTAACAAGCAGAAATCAATTGGGTTCCTACATATTAGTGATGGGAGTACAGAAAAAGATATAAAGTTATCAGTACCATTCACAATAGTCACCTAAGAATAAACCTAACCAACAAAACAAAACAAAGGAAAATATATTACTATAAGAAACCAAAAAGAAAAAGAAAAGAAAGAAAACAAAAGTGATCTACATGAATGTAAGTATATTCTATGTTTGTGGATTGGAAAATTCAATATTGTGAACATGCCAATACTACGGAAAGCAATCTACAAATTCAATGCAATTCTGTTCCATATTCCAGCATCATTCTTCAAAGAAATGGAAAAACTATTTACTAACTTCATACAAAAAGAGACGAAACTCAGGACAGGCAAAGACACCTAAAAAAGAACAACAAAGGAAGTGGTCTTGCTCTACCTGACCTCAAAACCTACTATCTAGGTTGTCAAAAGAGCCTGGTACAGCTATGATGATAGATACTCAAACCAAGGGATCAGGGAAGAAAATCCAGAAATAAAAACATCTGTAAACAAACAATTGATTTTTGGCAAAGACACAAAAAACATTAAATAGCAAGCTATTAGAATCATTGAAGACAAAATTAGGACAAAGCTAGCAGGTCTGGTTCATGAAACACACAGGCTATCAGAAATGCCTAAGGAAACACACTCCATGGAAGATAAAATAGATGAGTGAAAACTATTAAAATAAAATGCTTATGAACATTGAAAGACTTCAATGTAAAAAGAGAGTCCACAGAGTGAGAAAAGAGTTTCAGTAATGACATAACAGACAAAGCACTAATTACTAAAGCCTACAGAATTTTACAAATTTACAAGAAAAACATGAATAGCCCACTGAGAAGGTGGGTAAAAGACCTGAACAGATGATTCATAACGGATGACATTTGAATGGTTAATAAACACATAAGACTCCTGGTCATTAGCCATCTGGGCAATGCAAGTCAAAACAACAGTTAAATACTACTTAACACCCATAACGTAGTTCAATTTTTTAAAAAATGAGAACTACAAATGTTGGAGAGAGTATGGTGAGATAGAATCTCTTATCCACTGCTAATGGTCTTATAAATATGTACAGCCATTGTGGTAGGTGTGTTAATCCAGTTAGACTAGAGGAACAAATTCAAGGACATGCATATCGCTATAAGGAAAGGGTTTATATATAAGAGAAATAGGACATTAAGAAAGCATCCCAATCCAGTCCTAGCACAAAGTGATAAGTCCGATATTAACCCATATGCCCGAAATCAGTCTACAAAGTCTCCTTCCAACTCACGAAGTCACAGGTCAGTGGGTGCAGAATTCTGGTGCTGGCAGGGGTCTCCCCATGGCTCCTCACTTCTAGGGCTCAGGGTTCATCAACAGCAGAAGCAACTCATCACTGGCAGAGGTCTCCATGTGGCTACCCCAGCTTCAGAGGTCTGGTTCCATCAGGGCAAAGCCGTGTGCTCTTTCCACCGGCTCCTCTAACTTCTCGGACGCTGCCAGCTGGTCTTTTCTGTAATTCCTCGTCTCTGAGATTAACTCCCAACAACTGGGAAAGATAGCTTCTCATCTTCACGAGGGAAATATTGCGAGATTTCCCAGGAGTCTCAGGAGAAAGCCTTGCCCACATAGAGGCCTCATTGGCTACTCAATGGCTATCTCCAGATTAACAGACTAGACTCCACCCCTACATTTCAATCATAACATAAGCACATGACTGCCACAGTAGGTGATATGATGATACTTAACGGTCTTGGTACATTAATGCCTTGTATGCTATATTAAGTAAGATAGCTATTATTCCAGCAATTCTGTGACGGTCATTCTCTTATATTTTGCTTATGATTGTCCATATTAGGCTGTATCTCAGATGGTTGTTGCCATTGGGGGTCACCCTCTATAATCTGTGTTATCTATTTCTCTGTTTTTTGGTAAATGAGACCCATGCATGTTGAGCCTATAGGAAAAGCAAATATAACAAGGGTCTGGGGGGAGGGGGGAGGGAGGTAGATAAGAGGAATGGGGGTGATAAAAGGGAGATGGTATCAAGAATATCAGGAAGGAAAAATATGGAGAGTAATTAAAGAAGCAATTGTACAATTCTGTTTGACACGATTGAACTATGGGAGGATAAGACATATTAACTCCCAAGTTACAGCAAAAAAAAAAAAAAAAGCACAGATTCAGGAACAGGTTTTGAGCTCCTACTAAATCTCAGGTTCAAGTTAAGAAAAACTAGTTCTTACATCATGGCCTTGCTTGATACTCACCCTTAGAAACAGAGAAGATATGGGTGCTATAGCAAAATATGACTAAGAAATTAGATTGTGCTTAGTTAGATAAAATAATATCTGGGGTTTTAAGGGCTTATCTCCAAACAAGCAGTCATTTAAGTGAGATGTCAACCAAGTCCACAGAGAAGAAGCACACCATCATCAGTCACTGAAGGATTGGAATTCAGATACCCTGAAGTCAAAGGAGGGATTGGTATCAGAGTATAAATTGTGAGAATCCGTGTACAGAAGGCAATGGATGACAATAGGAACTCAAGATTCATTTGTGGAACTACTTAGGCAATAAGCAGTTCCACAAATGAATTTGAGGGATGAGAGGAAAGTGGTCACTAAACAGAGTGCTTGGGAGAGGGGAGTATTGAAGATCAAAGGCATAAATATAACCTGAACTATTAAAACTCTGTCGGTTGATCCCCACCTATGATGCCAGCTGGCCTTGATCTGTTTTCCAAAATTTTCTATATATTTTTGTTTGTGTTGTGTTTCTTGGGTTTTGTTTGCCCATATTAGAGTATATCTCAGAGGTGTTATATCAATCGAGGACACTCTCTTGAAGCTGTACAATTGCTTCTAGAATCAATCTCTATTTTTCAGCATATGAAATCCAGGACTGATGAACTCATAGGCTCAGCAAATAGAATACGGGGTTTGGAGACAGGGGTAGAGTAGTGGAGGGTAAGAGTGGTTAAAAGGGAGATGATGTCAAGGAGTCCATGTCGAAAAAGAATGTTTGGAAACTGTGGTAGCAATTGTACATTCTACTTGACATGATTAAAACATGGAATGGTATGAAATATGTATTAAAACCAACTAACAAAAAACAACCAGTGCATATGTGTAAGTTCAGGTAGACTAGAGAAACAAATTCATATACACGCATATGGATGTAAGGGTAAGGTCTATATATAAGAGGAATGGAACATTGAGAAACATCCCAACCCAGTCCATTTCAAAGTCCTAAGCCTGATATTAGTCCATATGTCTGATACCAGTCTACAAATTCTTCTTCCAACTCACAAAGTCACAGGTCAGTGGGTGAAGAATCCCGACGTTGGCAGGGGTCTCCCCATGGCTACTCGCTTCTAGGACTCAGGGTCCATCAATAGCATCCAGTGGTGACAGAGGCAACTCAACGCTGGTGGGGTTCTCCGCGTGGCTTCTCCAGCTTCAGAGGTCTGGTTCCATCAGGGTAAGGCCGTGTGGCTTCTCCTCCAGCTCCTCTGGCTCCTCCAGCTCCTGGGATGCTACCATCTTGTCTTGTCCGTAGTTCGTCATCTTGGACACTGACTCCCAAAAACTGGGGAGATGGCCTCTCATCTCCATGAGGGAAATATTGCGAGATTTCCCAGAAGTCTCAGGAGAAAGCCATACCCACACAGAGGCCTCATTGTCTACTCAATGGCATCTCCAGATTAACAGGCTAGACTCCACCCCTACATCTCAATCATTAAATTGATGTAAGCACACAACCGCCACAGCGCAATAATCGCCTTGGATTTTTAGTATCTTAAGACTAAGTATGCTGTAATCAAAACAAAATAAGAGTCAAAATACCCAAGGATAAGAGGATAACTCCCCATGAGAATCCAAGGATCCAACCCCCATCCTCAGGACTCCTTGGTGTCCTTCAGCTTTCTGATCTCCGCACATTTTCTGTGAAATATTCTGCTCAGAGTGAGTTTCTAGTACTCTGTGCAAGCAGGCTGAACTACATAATGTTGGGAACAAACCAAAAAACAAGTTCTCTTTCAATTTCTAACACAAATCCCCAGTGTTTGGTCTTCATGTTTCTGAAGGAACTATTTGTTTGAGTTTCTGGATTTCATCTTTGTTTATTCTTCATGTAGAGAGTCTTGATATTAAAGGAGATTGCAAGCATATATATGGCCAAAATGGTTACCAGTTATCACACTGAAGGTAAAAGATAATTTTAACAGTGACTTTTAATAATGATGATGATAAATAACACAATGAGAACAGAAAAGAAGGACAGCAGGGATTAGAGAAAAGAAATATCAATAGAAATTAGACTATCAATAGAAAGTGGATTATGTAGGTTATATATTTTGCAGCTGAGGCCCTAGACCTTAATGAACAAAGAATATTGTTGATCTTAATTATCTATCTAAATGTATCTATGTCCTCGGGTTTTGGTTTCTTTCCCAGAGACACACTTTCATATTCCATTTTATGAAATCACTAAACAATTGCAGAGGCTGCAGCTCAAAGTATTCCTTTGAACTATACACAGAGGAGGCATTTCAAGCTCTACTAAAATAGTAGTGCATCATCATTAAAAACAATATTAAAATTCAGAAACCAACAGTATGTTTATATCAAGCGAAAGTATTTGCCAACACTAAAATAACCTGATGTTATGAAACTCTTTAGTTAAAACATCTTTCCTCCTTTTATCCACCAATGAAAAAAGCAGTGGACCAATATTATGTTTTATCTCAACATTTTTAATGTTCGTATAAAGTGTTTTTTGTTAAGATGTCAGCAAGCTACTTTATTCACAAGCAATGGGGACTCCATGCAAGTTTTTTTTTTAACTTCAAGCTTTTTTGTGCATTATGAAAAACTGAAAAGCAAAGAACACAAAAAGCAGCCAGAATCATAAAGGATGATTTGATACAGTTTGGCATGTCTTCCTACATCCTATGCATGTCTATAAACAACTGAGCATACAATTTTAGGTGGTTGAGGTCCCACAGTATAGATTCATGCATTTTTTCCCACATATGAATATTTACCAATTCAAAGTCCCAAAGCTCTATTTTGACAAGCAAGAATATAATGTGCTGACTCAAGCAGGAGAAGAAACCAAAAAATCCCCTAGGAAGGAGAAAAAATTCACAAAAGACAAAAATGGTTAACAGGCCTCTAGATAAGAGTATAGGCACAATTGTAATTAAAATATTGCATTCCCTTACTGTCCAACTTAAAATGAAACATAAAGCAAGAAGAAACTAAGTATAATGCTTCTAAGAGAATTATAAGATTTTAAACTAATAAAATATTATCAAGGTGCTTCCCCACAATTTAATGTATTTCTTTGTGTGTGTGTGGGGGGGGCATCTCTGCCCTCTGGTGGTTGTGGGAGCTACCCAGCGCTGCTCCTGAGAGCCACCGCTGAATTTGAACCGCCAAGCCCGCGGGCCACAGTCCCCCACTCAACCACTTATGCCACCAGGGCTTAGCCCTGAATTTAATGTATTTCTATAGTGCAGCCAAGAGATTCACACATACATTCATGGTTGTCATCCAAATTTCAATACAGGCACATGCCAGGCATGCACACACTCCTTCCCATGCACGCTTTACTGCCGTCAACCTAACCAATCTTGATGTCTACTGCTCAAAGATGGATTGACAATTCTATGTTCAAGGTAATTCCCTAAATCATAACAGAAAGACATTCATAGATAAGCTAACTCACTAGTATTATTACTTTTAACCATACATTGTGTATAAAATTGTATTCGTCTGGGTAGACTAGAGAAACAAATTCATTAGCATGCATATGTATATAAGAGAAAGTTTTATATGAAGGATACCTGTACATTAAGAAAATATCCCAACCCAATCCAATCCAGTCCAAGTTCATAAGTCTATTAGCCCATATGTCCCATACCAATCTATAAAGTCCTCTTCAGACTTACAAAACACATGCAATGATGCCAAATGCAGAACGATCACAGGCCAGTGGGTAGAAAGATAATAGTACATATAAATTTTAGCAAAAGTGAATCTACAAAATATGTTATTTGCTATCTCTACTTTTAACATATTTTGAGCACTTCTAAATATCTAGAAAGACCAAGTGTTTTAAATCAGGATTTTTTTTCCCCACTATATACACAGTAGTGTTGAATCAACCACACTCAGGTAACAGGTCATATCTGAAAGTGTCTTCTCAATAGGAACATTCTGGTCTAGCACCATTCATTCCTTTCCACCACAACCTGGTGGAAAAGTAAAGGCACATTTCACTTTTTCATTCACAGAAGACTAATTTCAGTGATTTTAACACAGTGTACAAAATGTGTTAGTTTATTAACTCAATTTTTTCCATACATTGGCAACCTCTTTAAAATCTAGAGACTAAATTTTATAAAATTAGGATTCATTTGTCCATAATATACATACAACACAGCAAATTTAAATATAAAGCATGTAAAATACAGGGCAGTGGATAATCTGGAATTTTCTCATAAACACTGTTTGCATTTCTCCCTACTCCCACCCCTTAGCCCAATGAAAAAAATGAAATAAATAAATACAGAGTTCACAACGTTTCACAATTCCATTCCCAAAGACAGTATTTTCTATTAATCCTAAAAAGCTATTTACAAAGTGTTAGCCTACTTAAATATACCAAGAACATTTGACCATCTAGAAAGACTAGATATTTCAAATAAGAAAATACTTGTCCACTCTATGCACATAACTGTTAAAAATAAAATCACATACACATAGCAATAGTTATAATCTGGGGTATCTTCTAAATATGACCACTTGAGTCTTATCCTCAGGTCTTTTCACCACCAATCTACTGGGCAAGTGCAGATATATGTGATGCTTAGAAGTGGCTAAGCAAATTCACATCCAAAAGTCACTTACGGAAAACAAACTTCCCCATGAATTCACAGTGTACAAAATATGTTACTTTTACTCACTCTCCAACTGTCATACATTGACAACCTCTCTTAATATCTAGAGACTAAGTGTTGCAAAATAGGGCTAATTTGCCCATTATATAGATACTATATACTTTAAAGCAAAATGCTTGTAACGTAGAAAAATGATTTTGTCTGAGACTGTTCAAGTAGGAACATAATAATTGTGTTATTCTGGGTAGACTAAAGAAACAAATTCCTAAACACTCATATGTGTATAAGAGTTTTATGAACAAGAGTAAATGTACACTAGGAAAACATCCCAACCCAGTCTAGTTCCAGGTCATGTCTGATATTAGCCCTTATTTCCATTAACAGTCTATAAAGTCCTCTTCAGACTCACGAAATACATGCCTTTGGATCTATTGGTGCCGTAAACATCCCAGCACTGGCAGGGGTCTCTAAGTGGCTCCACTGGCTTCAGTGGTCTGGTTGCATCCATGTGGCTTGTCAGACTCAGGGCACTAAGGTAGCTCCATGTGGCTTCTCCTCAGGGATGATTTAAGCCTTGTCAATAGTGAGTCTTCAAAGAAGTGAACTGAGAGAGAGACAGTGTCTCTGCCTTCAAGAAGGAATTACACATTTCCCAGAATTCTCAGAAGGCCACACCCACAGAAGTCTCATTGGCTCTCTCCAGATTGACAGGCTAGACTTCACCCCTATACTCTTAATCCTCAAATTGACACCAGATAAGGTGACTGCCACACTAATTTATTCTCTTTTGTCTTCCTTCCTTCCCACCTCTTCTAAACCATAAACAAATATAGATATGCAGATACTGATCAGAGGTGATTTAACAAACCTAGTCCCCAAAAATGTTTCCTATGAATTTTAGCAAACAGCTATACATAAAAGTGATAGCTTATACTATTTCTCCTTTAACTTAGGTTGGGCACTTCTTAACATACAGATAGATGAGGTGTTTCAAATAAGGACTTTAGTCCATTATATACATTACATATTATTCACAGTTGGGGAAATAAACTGCATTTATAAATAAAGTTTAAATGTTAAAATGTCTTTGAAATAGGAACATTTTGGTCTATAGTAGCATCCCTCTTTTCCCCTCCTCTACTAGGCTAGTGAGCTATCAATCTTCAGATTTCAAAAGATAATTCTAAGAATTGTGACACAAAATGTGCTAGTTTTGCAAAGTCTATTTTCATGATTTATTGGCTGCCTCATTATCTCAGATGACTAGTGGTTATAAATTATGACACATTTGTCCTTTACATACACCATATACACACATAGAAGAGTAAAACACTGCACAAACACAAGGGACAATGGTTCATCTGACCTCACTATGAACATATTGGCATGGAGCCTTTTGCATTTCCTTTTCCTCCCTTCTCAGAACCAGTGCCTGAAACCCACTGTATACTGCCCCAAGGGATGAGCTGGGCATTCAATTTAAAAAGCCCAGAGAACACCACCACCCAAATCCCCATTAGTTCATATGAATCCTAACAGAAAACTTTACAAGATGTGCTATTTTACTACCTTTCGTGTGTATCAGGCACTTAAGAACATCCCGAAAGACTAGATAATTTTTAAATACGTGTTTCTGTCATATATATGTACATATATATATGTACATATATATATACAGATGTTACAATGGTTATATGTTGTATAACACATAACACTGGTTATAATATGAAAATGTTTTCCAGTCTGTCAGGACCTGCTTCCCTTCTTCCTCGTGGCTCCATTTTTCCTTTAACTCACTTAAGGAATAAGGGCCCGTGTCCCTGCTGACGTGTCTTCCGGAGGTGGTGTGACAATTTCATTTAAAGTCATCCCCAGGAACCACTGTGTGTGTGTGTGTGTGTGTGTGTGTGTGTGTGTGTGTATGTGTGTGAGTGTTTACATATATATTTAAACAACATTTCCAAGTCGGGTGACTTTCTAGCTCCCCTTTATCACATGTCGGTCAGCAACCTCTTTACATGTAGAAGGTCTACGTGTGGCACGTTTTAATTTTTTAACGGGTGGCGGGCTGGGGGACAGTTGCGAGCAGCGCTTTCATATTCTCTACACAGACCTTCTATTGCCGGCCGGTAGGTCTCGGGAGAGGGTGGTGGGCCCTATGGGCCGAAGCGTCCGCTGTTCACCCTCGTCCTCCTGCGGCAGCGAGGCCTGGCGGAAGGCCCGCCCGCACGTACCCCTCACTTCCGGTCTGCTCACTTCCGGCCGGCGAAGGCCCTGGTTCCGGCCCAGGCGACTTTGGTAACCCACGAGATTTAGCACACTCAGACTCCGAATATTTGCCAAATTAAAAGAGCTTTATTCCCTGCGCAGGGGCTGCCTCCGCTTTCGCAGAAGCCAGCGAGCAGCGCCCGGCTGAGGGCGGTTGCAGTTTGTAGAGGCCCGGCGTTGGCAGCTGCGAGCACGCATGTGCACGTCCCGAAGCGGAAACTGCGAGGAGCTGGGAGGCACCACAGTCCTGCTGGTTTCGCGCCTGAAATCGTGATGGCCGAGGCTTGTCTCCCTCTATTCTGTAACATTTCCTGTTGCTCCTGGCTTCAGAAACACGGTTGCCAGAGGGGAAACTTTTGCAAAACCAGGTGGTTAGCAGTCACAGTACAAAATGGCTTTATTTAGGTTATAGTAACTTGTGACGGCGATGTCCTCTGCATGGAGATTATAGAGAGGTCTCCCGCTGGCCAGGCTTCCAGAGCTTGCAGAACCCGTGGTCTTCAAAACGCGCCTGATCTTGGTTCCCCTCAGGTCCCTGGGAGCCCTCGCGACATCCGGTGGCCACCATTCCCTGCCGTGACAGGGGGCTTCTGGTAGAGGCTGCCATTAGGGCAAGGCCAGGCATACGTGCAGCTGTAACGAAGGCTCGGTTTCCGCACCGCAAAGGCTAAGGCTGTGGGGTCATGTGTAGTCACTGGCGGGAGGCCATTCTGCCCATTGAGCTTGAAGGGCCCTGAGCCCAAAAGAGCCTGGGGCTTCTGGCCACACCCTGCTCTGTGCAGTAATGCGGAGTGAAGTGTTTTAAAGGGGAAAATCAACAGACGCAGTATCATATTTGTTGTAAGAAATAGATTATTTGGGAGAAATCATTTTCATGTAGATTAAAACCCTAATTTGTGCTAAAAAAAAAAAAAAGCAATCATGCTCAGTGCTCTCAAAAACAGAATAATACACTGCCGGAACCTGCCAGCCATGAGAAGTACCTGAGTTTGGGGGGGAGGTGGGGGCGGGGTGTGGATTAGGAAAAGACAGACAAATAGCACAGAGATGGGATTGGGAGGACGACAGTTCAAGACTACAGTCCCAAGTTTATTCTGAACAGTCTTTTTATACTATTTCTATAAAGAAGGATAAATCTGCTAACAAAGCAAAAGCAATTATTATGGTTCCCATGTGTGTCATTAAGAATTTCTTGTACTTGTACCTGGATGGTTACACCTTGTCAGCTTCCCTGTACCTGGACTCAACCATCCGTGTTCTCAAGCTGTGAATAACCTCTTGATTGTCTTGTGATTAATGACTAAGTCTAACAATACACTATTAAGCTTGCTAATATTTTTCCAGCCCCGTGAGAACAGGAGAGCAGGCCTTTGGGGACATCAATCAACCAGACAGCCTCACCTTTTGGGGGGAAGATTCCTGGGACATCAGTCTACCTCAAAGCAGCTCCCCACAGTACATGGGGTTCACTGATTCATAAATGTTAAACTAGTCCTCAGGAACCTTGGTAAGTTATAGATTATTTTTTCCATATCTTACATTGTCCATCTCCCCTTACCCACTTTTCCATTATTCCTCCCCCTGGGAGGAAGTTCTATATTGATCCTTGTGATTGATTTCCCCTTTATCCCCACACCATCCCCTAATCCTCCTGGTATCTCTACTCTCCTTGTTGGCCCTAAGGGATTTATCCATCCTGGATTCCCTGCATTTCAAGCTCTTATCTGTAACAATGTACATGCTCTGGTCTAATTCTATTTGTAAGATAGAATAGAGGCCATGAGAGTGGGATGAAGCGCTCTGTTGTTTCTGAACTAGATGGTTACTTGTCTACTTTGAAACCTTTCAGACGGCACCATCAGCTTTCTTCACTACATTTGCTTATGTGCCCACTTTGTCTTCAATGATAGTGTTGAGCATCTCAGACTGCCAAATTATTGGAACAGTGTTCATGTATTGAGGGAGTACTTGTATAGGGGCCCATTGCCCATCTGTTTCCTTAATAATAAACCTATAAATATATGTATGTAGATTTATTTCCCCTTCATCATATATAAATATATTTACATATATATGCTTATGTTTAGATCTCTATAAATGTCCTTTGCCTCTTAGTTCTTTCCTCTATTTCTTTTTACTTTGCTTTCCTCTCACCATTATTTCAGCCTTCATTTGGTTTTCAGGAATTCCTCCCAGCTACATTTTCCTCGATCCAGCCCTGCCAGACCTCCTATACCCTTCTCATTCTCAATTTTCAGTCACTTGTTGTACCCTTGCCCGTGGGTTTGTTAACACTTCATTTACCCCATCTCCCCCTCTCCCATGTCCCCTTGAAACTGTTATCCCATTGTCCTCTCTTCTGGCTTGTTTACCTCACCTGCCCCTTCCAGATAGACACTTGAAGTGGGCTACCCTGAGCTTAGTCTGGTCCCTCCCATATTATCTGGACCTCACCCCAGGGATGGATGGATGTATGCAGTAGCTTCTTCCCTGTGCCTCTCTTGGACTTTTTGAGCTTGCCTCAGTGGACTCGTGGTACTTATCCCTTTGTGCTTGGCTTACTTCACGTAGCATCCTCTCCTCCTCTTCTTCTCATGCTTCAAGTGTTCATCATTTTTTTCGTGATGAATAATACTCCATTGTATGTGTGGACCACAGTTTTTTAGTCCATTCATCTCTTGATGGAAATTTGGGTTGTTTGCAACCCCTTGCAATTGTGAACTGTGCTGCAATGAACAATGGAGCACAGATGTCTGGCCATGGTTTGTTTCTTCTCTCTTCTGGGTATATTCTGGATCATATGGTAGCTCAATTTTCAACCGTTTTAGATAACCCCAGATTGATTTCCATAATAAATGTACATAATTACAGTGGACAAGAGTTCCTATCTCTCCACTTTCCCTCAAACACTTCTTACTTTCTGATTTCTTGAATTGGACAATCTGTGAAAGTGTTAGGTGGAATATCATAGTTGTTTGATTTGCATTTCTCTTATCACTAGGTATATGGAATATTTTCTCATATATATATGAGATATATATGAGAATATTGATATTCTCATATCTATATATATATATTGGCCATTTGAATTTCTGCCCTTGGGAAACGTATGCTCAGGTCCTTTGCCCACCTCCTGAGTGGACAGTTGGTTTTTTTCTTGTTGTAAGCAGAGTATTGTATATTTTAGCAATAAGGCTTTTGTCTGATGTGTCATTGCTAAAGATGTTTCCCATTATGTGTTCTCTCATATTACACTCTTGGCAAGTTCTTTCAATGTACATGTGTTTCATCTTTCATATAACCCACTGGTCAATTTGTGCTTCCTTTGTCCTTCCCCATTTCCCACAGCCCATGTATTCCCTGAGTCAAAGTTCTCAGATTTGTTCCCATTCCCTCACTGATAGTTCTAATAGTTTGGGGCTTTACCTCTAGGTCTGTGATCCACCTTGAGTTTATTCTTATGCAAGAAATAAGGTAAGGGTTTTACTTCATTTTTCTGCATATATATATATATATATATATTTTTTGCTTGTTTGTTTGTTTGTTTGTTTGTTTTTTCTAGCACCATGAATTGAAGAAGGCATACACTTCCCATTTGATAGTTTTGGGGCCCTTATCGTAGATCAATTTTCTTTATGCTGATTATTTTATTTCTGGGTCTTCAATCCTTTTCCATTGGTCTAAATATCTATCATTAAACTAATACCACACCGTTTTGATCACTATTGCTATATAGTAAGTGCTAAAGTCAGGTAAAGCAAGCCCTCCAACTTTGTCCTTCTTCTTGAGGAGTTCTCTGCTAAGTCTTTGTTTCTTCCCTTTCCATATGAATTTGATAATCTGTTTTTCCAATTCTTTGAAGAAGGATGCTGGAATTTGGATTGGAATGGTATTGAACTTATACAGTGCCTCATGTAGAATTGACATCTTCACAATATTGAGTCTACCAATCCACAAGCATGGATTGTCCTTCCACTTGTTGAGGTAATCCTTGATTTCTTTTAATAGTGTTTTGTAGTTTTCCTCATACAGATTTTTTTTTTAGTCAGGTATATCCTTAGATATTTCAATTTGTACTTGGCTATTGTGAAGGGCACCAACTTTTTGATCACCTCTTCTATGGCCTTTTCTAATATGTATTGTATCCAATAGACTTATCTTTATTGATCTTGTAACATGCCACTCTGCCATGTTCCTCTTTTGCTTCCAGCACTACTCTTGTGGAACTTTTAAGATTTTCCATATATAAAACCATGTAAGCTGTGAATAACCATAGTTTCACTTTTTCCTTTCCCAAATGAAAAATTTTGATATCCTTTATTTGTGTTACATTGTTATCTAGGATCTCCAGTACGATGTTAAATAGGAGTGGAGACAAGGGATAATCTTGCCTAGTCCCCCTTTTCAGAAGAACTTATCTTCTCTTTTCTTCATTGACTACCCCATTGGCTGTTTGTTTTTCACATATAGCTTGTATTGAGGAATTTTTCTTCCATTCTTATTTTCTTGAGTGTCTTAAACAGGAATTGGTGTTGGATGTTGTCAAATGCTTTTCCTGCATCTATCGATATTATCATGTGGTTCTTAAAATTTTTTTTCATTTAAATGTGAATAATACTAATGGTTTTTCATATGTTGAATCATCCCTACATCTCTGGTATTAATCTCACTTGGTCACGGTGAATTATTTGACCCACTTGGAAGAAGCTCACCAGCCTGTCTTGACACAATCGCTATAGATAAAAAGGCTGCCAAAGCAAATGTGAAGAAAACTGATGGTGCCAGACTATAAAAAGACATATCATCTTTAGTCTTACAGGCTTGAAGATAAACAAGCAGCTGTCTAGCTGAGAAACAACAAAGCCTACACGGAAGAAGCACAGCAGCCTGTCCCAACATGATCACTGAAGACAACGCGGGTCCATAAACAAATGAGGCAAAGAAAGCTGATTGTTCCAGGTTATCAAAAGATACAGAGTCTGGGGTCTTAAAGACTTGGTGACACACAAGCAGTCATCTGGCTGAAAAGGAACAGAGCCCACATGGAAGAAATATAGCAACCTGTGTGGTTATGAGGTGTTGAAGGGATTAGGTGTCAATCACCAAAGAATAAAAAATCATATTGTTGTGAATGAGGTGGAGTGCAGAGTAGGTATCCAAAGCCCCACTGTAGGCAACTGGACATCCCCTGACATAAGGGTCTTAGGAAGGATATTGGCCAGTTGGTGCAGTGTAGCAACAATGAAGATGAAGCATATAACATTTATCTAGTTCTTACATGATTACCCCTCTCCCCTCCACACACACTATCATGATCCCAATTCTACCTTACAAATCCCACTGAACCAGAGGATGTACACTGGGACACATAGGAACTGGAAACATAGGGAATCCAGGATAGAAGAACCCCTCAGGACCAGTGGTGAGAAGGGCAGTACTGGGAGGATGAAGGGAAGGTGGGGGGTGGGGGGGTGGGAAGGAGGACAGATTTCAAAGATCTATATATAACCTCCTCCCTGGGGAAAACACTGCAAAGAAGTGAGACATTGGATGGTGTAAGATATGATAAAATAATAATTTATAAGTTATCCAGGGTTCATGGGGGAGGAGGGATTGGTAAGGGAAGGGAAAAATGGGGATCAGATACCAGGTGCTCAAGTAGAAAGCATGTGTTTTGAGAGTGATGAGGGAAACAAATGTATGAAAGTGCTTGAGACACTGAATGTATGTGTGGATTTTGATGAGTTGTGTGAGTCCCCAATAAAATGACCTAACAAACAAAAAACTGATATGAAAATAATTTTCTCCTTTCCACTTTATATTTTCCAGCTTCAATGTCCTTTTGGCCTGATATATTTTTATCATTTTCAATATATTTTTACAATAGCAAAAGAATTCATATTAATAAGAGATTTCATTATTTAAAAATTTTGGCAAAATTTGGAAGAATAAAAAATTCTGTCTAGTTAGTATTAGATTGGACCTAGACTCAGGAAGGATCCCTTGTAATTCAAGAAAGTTTAAATGATTTTCCGTTTACCCTATTATCTAAAATACTGAAACTACCCAATTTTACTATTAATCAGGAAAATATTGGAGATAATGTGCACTTGATTGCACACTACGTTCATAAAGTGAATGTTGTAACACAATTGTTTGTTTCCTCGTGCAAATGAGAGTTATATTTACATGATACTGTAGTCTATTAGCATGGATCAGTATAATGAAAAGGATTAAGATAACAAAATGGGTTGCAGAGGCATGAAGTGACTACTTACTACTGGAAAAAGGGGTAAGGGTAGTGTTGCTCAATGCAGGGTTGCCACAAACCTTCAGTGGCAAAAAGTGCACTGAGGAGAACATGAAACAGCACAACAAAACAAGGTGTGATCGTCTTAAAACCGTTCTGTAAGTGCACCATTCATCTCATAACCCTTTCCTCCTTCCCCATCTCGAACATTATACTTCACCAAAGTATTCACTCCCCAGTCACAACTTTCTGAATTTCTGATGGTAATATAATTCTCTGTGATTTTTCTTGATTTCGATTGCACCTGCTTTTTTTTTCCTTGTTGAGAGGAGAGAGAGAGAATACAGTGGACTCAACAGGTAGCTCCTGATTTGAGGATGCTTATGAATCTCTCCTGTATTAATATCTCTTGTCCCATTAATACTGAAACTCTCAGGAGCAGCTGCCTTTGTTATGATGTTGTGTTAGTTTTTGTTGTTCTCAAAGTAATTTTTATTGAAAGAACATTTTATATGTTACTAGTGAGAAGAGCAATTAATGATTTCAGGGGGGAAATACTAAACTGGAAATCAGGATGAGTGAAGACTTTGAGTAATGTCATCTTAGGACAATGGTGCAAGTAATTGAAATATCATCAGATGCATGGTCTGCCTGGTACCCTGGGCAAAAATGAAGTACTGGCAAATTAATTAATATGTTCATTTATAAATGTTCGTGTTGCTTACATTCAGAAGAGATCTTTCTATTTCTCATAAAAATGCATCCACCAGACTATCACCAGATTGGATTAAGGTGATCCTAACTGATGGGTGCATGTATACTTGACTGTTAATTAAAAGGTCAGAGATAGGGGTCTGCCTAGACTTGGAAGAAAATTCAAGAGACCTCTTTCTGAAAAAAATTAGTCTTTGCAAATCCTGTGCAACACAGTTTATTGAAGTACATTACTTGTAATCTACTCGACAGAAACTTATTATTAAAAACCTGGTTAGGATAATAAAGGAAATTTTTGGTTGACTCATATATTTTTCTAGGGTCTCCACATAAATATTTACTGCTAAATAAATATTTTCTTATGAAATATTAATACTGGGGGAGTTATCATAATTTAAATTTACAATAATTTAAAACTCAAATTTATTATGGCCTATTTAGATTTTACCAGAGCAGTCTTTATTGATGATTTATGACTTCATTCTTTTTTTGGGGGAGGGGGCATCACTGCTCTCCGGTGGTGGGAGTAGGAGGCCCAGCCCCACTGCTGGAATTGAACCTCCATCCCAGTGGGCCGCAGTCCCACGCACAACCACTACGCCACCGGGGCTCAGCCCTGACTTCATTCTTATGATCACTTAGCAAATATTACAGTTTTCTCGTCTTGTGAAGTCTATATTCACAAGTTCTAAATTATCAACTTTGATGAGATCCCACCTTCAAGGCCACAATTCCTCAAGGAAAGTTCAGGACAGAGAGATGTTATTTTCAATATGTCTTTTATAGCCTTCTGAAGGAAAACATGGCATTAATGCTGCGGGAATACATAACAATCAATGCTCCAAGACTATGCTGCATAATATAGTAGTCACTGGTGACATGTGATATTTTAGATTCAGTTGAAAAAGCTAAATATAATAACTAATTTAAATAGATTTGCACTAATTGCTCAATAGCCTCATGTGGCTTCTAGCGCCTGCATTGAAAAGTGTAGCTATAGATGGTTTCCGTTATTTCAGAATCTTCTACTGCACATAGCTGGTCTTGGAAATGAAAGATAATATATTTTTTTAAAAATTATTCATCTTTTGGAGAATGATTGACATAGACCATAATATCATGACACAGAGTTGATGTCATGAGCATGGTTGATGTCAGAAGTTGTAAGTTCCAATATCTCTTTATTACCAATTCACAGCTCTATGTTGATATTATTAAACAGGGTTCCAGAAGAGTGAGCAGAACAGGATTGCGTTGTGGTGGTCAGGTAATTTTTTCTAGGACAGAAATATTGGTGTACAGGGAAATCTTTCTGGAATAGACAAGCATATTGAGTCTACAGGAATGAACAGGAGTCAGGCCATAGTGAGAACTGGGGAAAGGACTTCCTGAAAGAATACAGCTTCAGCAGTAGGTAGAGAGAAGGAATAGAATCTCAGTGGGACAAAATGCAATAATATATTTGAGACAATTATGATTCATTGGCAGTCCTGACTTTGCTGTTATAAGGAATTTAATAGTATATGACTTTCTTTTAAATGTTTATGCAACTACACATCAACATCTTTAAAGGGAATAGATATACTATTCTAAGAACCAAATCAATTTATAGAAGTATTCCATGAAGTAATGATTGCACTATCACAATTTTTGCAATTTGATTCACTAATGCATATACTGTAGGCAAGAGTGACTGCAAGTATGAGAGTGAGAGACAGTCAGACATCAGATGCCTCCCAAGGAAAGAATGGGAACCCTGGAGGCTTTAGTAGGTTAGATGTGGGCTGCTCACCCCCAGTTTTAAACCACTTCCCAGGAGAAAGAGGAAACTCTCAACTTCTTCAGAGGTTGATAGTCTCCAAAACTCTCAGGGCAGTCCTACTTTGCCCTGCAGGGTCACTGTAAGTCAACATGACTCAAAGACAGGAAGAAAAAAAAGAGAAAAGAATAAACCACCAACATTAATAGAGATTATGTCAGTTGGGTAGAGGCAAATACCAAGTTACAGCAACAGAAGAATTTGTGAACTGGACCATAAGAATTTGTGAACTGAACCAAGATTATGATAAACCTTAGTTAAAAAAATCAAGGTATTCTTCTATCAAGGAGAAGCACAGAATAAAAAGGAGTATCGAAAAAAAAAATAAGAGAAGGCTTAGAAAAGTCTTCTTTTAATAAAAAGCTGTTTGGGTATTTATTGGACAGATGAGGTTGATTAATTAGGTAACCATTATACAAATCAGAACAGCATTTAGATTTAAGAGAGAAAAGAAGATGTGGGCAGAGCACTGGTGGTGTAAGTGGTTGAGTGCGGGACTGTGGTCCGCGGGCTTGGTGGTTCAAATCCAGCGGCAGTTCTCAGGAGCAGCACTGGGTAGCACCCACAACCACCAGAGGATAGTGATGTCCCCAAAAAACAAACAACAAAAAAAGTAGATGTGATAGTAATGGCTTACATATATTATGAATAGGTGAGCAAAACTTAATTTCTTGACTTCAAATGTGGTTTACAAAAATATTTGTCATTCAATAATATATAGAATTATACAGTTTTAATCGCTTCTCGGCCTTTTGGCTAAGATCAAGTGGGTTGTACAGTTTTAATTTTCTTCTCTATGTATCAGTGCTGTACTCCATAATATATTTTTAAAAAAGAAAGTGGGTCAATGTATTATGAAGCAATTCCCACAGAAAGTGTTCCACAAAGTTTTATATTCTACTTTTATGTATACTAATTTCACCAGGTTGATAAATACAAGAAGGCAAAATTGATATTCTCCATATTTATTGGTAAGGCTGAGGCAACAGCCTTTATACAGCACAATTTGCATAAGTTATCAGGATACAACTTGTATACAATCACAAAACCAAGACATATTTTTACATGGAGTAAAACTCAAGACAGATTTACAAGCATTTTTAATACAATTCTCATTTATTTTTCCATTCTATGTATACAACCTTTAGCCCAAGAATTCATATTTGTTCACTAGATTTTTCAGAGATGTTTGCCTGAAACAGGAAAAAAAATAACACGGCAAAATACCAACATGGCATGCAACATATAGTTAGAAACAAGACATATCTCCAAACACTTTATTCTTTAAGTCTGAAATCAATTTCATTTGCTTTTTTCTTCAGACAGGATGATTATTTTCCCTTTCATATCAGCTGTGTTTTGGGGAGGCTGTCAGCACACACCATCATCAGAAGCAGGAACACGGAAGCACAGGAGCAAACAACACAAACACAATCCACCAAGAGTCACGTTCACATGCGGAGTGTTAAATGAATCTGAAATTTCAGCTTTGTCTATTTTACCAAATGTATAGTTATGTACAGGGTCACAAAGTAAAATGCTTTCAATCTGCCTATCAGATAAGGATTTAATTAAATTATTTTGGTTGAGTGAATACTTTTACTAAGGATAACAACATGGATCCTACAGAAGACATCAGTGTATCATATTCAATGAGTATATCTATTTCATTCATTCGTTCTCATCTTAGGTCAAAGACAAGTAGTTATTAAAGAAACAGCTCATACTACTCAATGAGCTTTCGTTCACTGCAACTTCAAGCTAAAAAAATGGTGGGGGGATCACTTCTGCCACACAACGAATTATAAATACATATATAGCTAGCTGTATGTAGGCAATTTTGGAATATTAGACATTGTAGCAATGAAAATAAGCTTTTAAAAATACCGTTTATTGTGATTTAAACAATAAAGTAAAAAAATACTATAAACATCTTTGTGATATCTTAATGAAATGAAACATTGATCAAGAAATTCCTGATAAATTGGGCACAATGTAGCATATAGTTTTTTGTGGTTTTTTTTTTTTTCACTTCACATCACCACTAGTTTCACCACAGCTATCACCACGGTCGTCATACTCATTCCTATAGTAAGAATCAGTGTCAGCTGGTTACCAGCTATAATCAGCCCACAATATGGTAATTTTAATGTGTGTGTTCCACAAAATTAATTCCACTGATATGCTGAAAATATACATTTGATTAATGTGGTTAATTTAAACATGGGCAATAGTTAGGAGCAAAGGCAATCTCTACCCCTCTTCTTCTAGTTTATTAAAGTGCAAAGATAATGCATTCAGAGTCACCAAAAACCTTTATAAATAATAAGAAAGAAAACACAGTAATTGAGAAGACACCACCATCTTGCTGCTAGTGTTATCCATTCTATAAAGACTGGCAGGAAACAAACAAAAATCCCCATTCTTTTGTAAAATTTTAGACTGTGCTTTTGCTTCTATACTTGAAACTTCTTTAGGATCAAATCTTAAACCAATCAGTAACTTTCATATCTGATGACTCAGTCAACTTGTGGGAAAATATGAAAAAAAAGTTTAAGCTTTAGTACTGTAATCTAAGCAAATCAATATGTTATTAAGAGATTATAAAGTTTGTCACTATTAGACTCAGAGGAAAAGAAAGCCAACTCCAATAAAAATTTTAAAAATAGTGGAAAATTATGTGCTATGAGATATACAAAAAGTAAAAAACACCAAGAGCCCTATTTTTAATTAAAAAAGAAACTGTCTCTTTGTAAGAAGGGTAATTAACATTATCCAGAAGAGATGCGCTCATATAAGGATTGGTGTTGCATAGAATAATTCCAGTACAACCCAGGAGTGTAGTCACCTGCAAAACTGGCAGGATCTTACTCACTCTGAAAGGGGATGCTGGTGCACAAAAAGAAGCCCTGTCATAACTGTCACAATCAATCTGGCCCCACCACTAGTTCTTGAAATCTAGAGGCCCATCAATGAAAAGACTCTAACTCTTTTTAGGTCAAATAGTACTAAGGGAGGTGATTTGTTTTGGTAGCTTCAACATTTCTCCCAAAAGGAATGAGTTTTTAAATAAATTGAATAAACTTTTTACAGCCTCTCATGCTGACAGAGTAGCAAGTGACTGCAGGAAAGGTCCAAAGAGGAGCTCTGGTTTCTTTGAATGCCAAATAGCAGAGCCTTTTTATAGAAGCAGATCTTTTCTTTCTCAACTATGACTGATAATTATAGGCTTCCTCAAGTGCTAGCTTCTGCTGGAAATATCCATGGAAACCATCAGCAGATCTAGTTGTCATGTTTAAAAAAAAATCCTAGCAATATCAAATATGTAATGATCCCTTCCATCCAAGACTGTGCTAGAGCAACATCAAGGGTAAAGGATATCACATTGTCTGGGGATATGAGGATAATGAACAGAAGGAATAAAAGTGATGTTAGGTTACCACCCTGTGTTAAGAAATAGTACCCTTTGTGTTTCGCAAAGATTTATGGCCTGAGATACAATAGAGATTCCTTTTCTAAGCATTTTTAATATTTTATATTATTCCAAATTGTAAATATTTTCCCTCTGTACATGAGAAAACTCAGTATACAACCAAGATTATTTATATGAGATTTTGGAATTCCTGTAATTTCTCACTCATGAACACAGTAGCTGACTTTAAAATCAGAATTCTCTTAGAAGCATGTTACTTATTTTAGTGTGGAATAAGAGGAAGGATAAAAAGATAACAGAATAAATGTATAACTTATAATAACTAATATGATTAGTTAGAATAATTGATATAATCCATTTAATTTAAATTTTTCCAATAATTTTATTTAATTATTCATCTTTCATTTAAATATAAGTGTATATTTGAAAGAATATAAAAAAGAAGCATTTTGGGGTTAATTTTCCGTTTTTATTCATGACCTTGCTTGCCATTAGTTGGCGAATCTTTTCTCCCATGTAAAAGTTTGAGAAATAAAAAGCTGCTTACCAATTGTTCCTCATTTCTTATATAAAACTACATTCAAAAATGTGCTTTCATCTTCATTCATAGATAACATGTTTTTGACATCTTAACATCCTATTAGGAAGGTTGGGGATATATGGTTACTTTTATCCTGCACGTAAAATTATCAGGGGATAGTATGCTGAAGTGACATGTGCAAAGAGACACACTCAGTCAGAAAAACAACCAAGACAAGGAACCAGATTTTAAACCCCAATCTAGTATGTTTTCCATAACTTAATGATCCATTCTCTATTCGGGTTGTTGGCTGATGGAGAGAAGAATAGCTGTGTTTCGATACCTAGACGTTATCCATTTTATTCTGTTATTAAACTAGCTCAAAATAGATTGACTTAAATCTGGTTCTGAGTTTTCACATATTTTTTAACATTGATGAACTTCATCATTGTAATATTGTTACCAAACACACAAAGGAGGACTTGAACTTGGTTAAGGTTTACGTGAAAATCACTATGCTGGCAAGGGGAGAAAGAAATTACAAAGAGCAGAATCTGACACCAGTTTAGTGAATCCATGTCACAGGATTCATATGCTTTGTTTGCCAGAGGAAGACTTTTCTCTTCATCAATCTACTACTCATAAATGGAATATGTGGGATACTACATTTATTTGGAATTTCCTAAAGGAAAAGCTATCATGCTCTCTAGAACATAAAAATTTAATCTAGTTCCTTTGGTACATAGATTCAAAATGCCTTGGCTCAAAGATAAATTGGAGAGGTTTTCATGTTTTCAACCAACATTACAGAATTTTGTGGACAACATTCTTTTTGCTAGTCAGTCATCAAGGTGTAGAAAAATGGAGCTCTATTTCTAGAATAACTATAATCATTTCTACTTAGTCACTCTACAAGTGTTTCATTTATGCTGAAACAAATGTGCTTTTGCCACATGGATTTCAAAGTTGATGTTTTATACCCTTGTTGCAGGTAGACCTAAGAGAAAATCTATGCATCTGGTATGGTCTACATGTCAGAATTCTTCCTTTCCTCTTCTTTTTTTCTTTCAGAACACAACCATCTCACTTCCAGTCCTGGACATGTTTCATTGGTTTATTTTATGGCAGTGCCCCCAGACAGTAAATTGTTGGAGAGTGCATGATGAAGAAGAAAGGTTTCAGACCTTGGAAATCTGTCTTTTGTTATCACTTCTTTCTTTTTGACCGAAGTTCTTTCACTTAAAGGATTACCTATGTGTGCACTGAAAATCATATTGATCTTTGAGCCTGTGTCTTAAACTTGCAGTTCAACTCTGTTCATTGGTTTTGTTTTACGTCTTCAGCATATATATCTCAATCCACTTGGAAGCCTGGAGAAACAAATGGTCTCAAAACTACCCCCATCCTTTTCTCAAAACCACCCCATCCTTTTCTTCCCTTCAACAGATAAACTTTCTTGTTGAATCGTAGTCTGTGTTCCACAACCATATATTTTCAAGTCTACAAATATGTATTACCTGTATACCCCCTTTCTTGTTTGCCATTAAAAACACAGCTTAATACAATAGTATTGGACTATGATTGTGGCTCGAAGCTATTTAGATCTGATTCTATGCCCTGAGCAGATGCCTTTCTTCAATGAGTTTGAGTTGGACTGACCAAAAGTTTATGCCAGTTGACTATTCTTTTTCTTAGGTCGACTTTGTCAAGCCAGATACAGGCTTCCCCAATCAGAGTTTTCTTCATGAACTTCCCTCCATTGGAGAAAAGTAAAATCTAGGGGAAAAAATAAAAATATTTATATAAATATTTTTCATCTCTTTTTGGAACATTTGAGCACCAAAGAAATTGTACAGAGGAGAGATGGTCATGAAAGGACATAGCAGGCATCCTTATAAAAAATTAATACACCAAGATGCTTTCAAAGATTTATATATTATAAATTAATTAGTATTAATATTATTTATTCGATCACAAAGTGAAAGGCATCTTGAAGGATATGAGAATTTGAGATATAAAATGGGTAATAACACATTCTAAGCTTATGCCCAAAATGATGAAAAATTATACAGAATATCTCTGTAAAGCACATTTTTCAGCCAGTTTATAAAATGCTACCTGAATTCTAAACTTATCTGATAATTCAGTCCACTAAAATTCACACAGAAAATTGAACAGAGCACTAGTTTTATTTTGCATTTAATTCAACGGTTTCACTACAATAGGTTCTTTTAAAGATCTTTAGAAAATAATATGTGGAATTTATATTTGTTAAAATCCTTAGGCTCTTCAGTCGAGATATTTTTAAAGATATGAGTTAAAGGAAATATCGATGATGTCAAGTGGAATTATCATTATATTAACACTGTAGATAGATGGAGATATACACACACATCAGGCATGTCAGGACATTATTAATAGTTCACATAGTAAAATATATGTATAAAACTCATTGCTATCAAGTCATTTCTGATTCAGAACAGCTGTATACCATATTTAACTACCTCACAATGTTTTCCAAACCATAATCGTTTATGAAAGCAGGCTGGTACATCTTCTCCAGGGGATTTACTGGTAGGTTCAACAATGCCAACAGGAGTGTGTGTGTGTGTGTGTGTGTGTGTGTGTGTGTGTGTATCTATCACTATTGGAGTCAACGACACACACTTATATACATTTCTGTGCCACACAGTCTGGGATTGAAATAATGGTAAGCAAAATCTTATGTAATTAAGTTTAATAAATCACATGGGGATTACACATGGGACATCAGTAAAGCCACTGACTTTAAATTGGTAGATGTGGAACTGTGTGGTGGATGAAGAGAAATGCAGAAGGGAGCTTTAAAAGGAAAGAAAACTATGAGCAAAGGCCTGGGAGGTTGGCCTCATTTGAAAAGATTCTGGTGTGACTGGTGTATAAAAGGAGATGAAGTTAGACAGATAAAATTAGAACTCACTTTGGGGGACTCTGAAAGTGCCAAGATCATTGTTAATTAAGAAGTGGCTGTAATGTGACAACCAGTGCTTTTACTTCCATAGCACTGGCATCAGTGTGATGAAATAAATCCACAGAGTAATCCCTGGGTCAAAAGTTCTACTGGTATCCTCCTCAGATGGCTTGTGTAACAGAGGTGGGAGGAGCAGGGGCAGGGAATATGCAAGTAAAAAAACTAATAGGAAATCAACTTCAGTGGACTGAAGCAGGCTTGGTAACGAAAATGAATGGGGGCAGTATGAGGTCTAATTGCAAGGGATCAAGGATTCTATACATCTAAGAATTAATTCCTCGTCAAATGTCATCTAGTATAATGATGTTGAATAGTTGAATGAAAACAGCTGCATGCACGATGATCAATTGTACACCAGTTACCTGAAGAGAATGTCCAGGAGGATTTAGGCTGAATCTAAAAGTTTCATTAAATGAAGGCTCTCGGTCATGTCGACATACTCGTGTTTTCTTCTTGATCACCTTTTTTTGAGTAGATATGTTCAACACATATATTTTCACATATAAATCTGCAAATAAGAATTCATTCTCTTTAGCGTCAAATAATATAACATTTTATATTGGAAAACTATAATTGACTACCAAGAGCTCCTCCTACATTTTAAACAAATGCAAACAATGTATAAAATTAATTTTAAATGACTTAAAAGTTATAAAAATATGCACCAGTTTTCTTAGTGATTTTAATTCACTGTCTTGTACTATAAAAATTACATATTCTATGCCTATATGTTGAAAATCTAACTAGCTAGGGTCTGGAAAAATCAATGCTTTGGATACTAATAATATACTAAAGATATAAAAATCCTATTTGACATTTTTCTGCTTTTTTTCTTACATAATACAGTCCAAATTCTCATCAGCATTTTTCAAGATGCTAAGGCTATATTTCTAATAAATTATTTGATATATCATATTGCATATTATAATAAAATTAGGTACCTGGTAAGTGATCAGGAGATTTAAATTTATAAGTGATATTTCGGCATTGGAGGATTTCAACTATTAGCTGTTCACCATCTGTCTTCATTTCCTTCTTCAATGCAATCTTTATTTCACCCATTACTTGAGTTTTAACTGGAAGATTTAAATAGAACAGTTTATATATATATATAATGCTATCTATTACATATCTAGTTCATTTGTTCATTTATTTATTAAATATTTATCAAGTGCTCAGCACCTTATTGCTACCTATGGATACGATACACAAGAGAGAAAAACATGAACTGAACCTTAAAATAGTGAATGACATTATGGGGAGACTGATAAAAATACAGATTCTTGCAGTACATTAGTGTAAATATAATGCTAGACTATTAACAGGAAGGTGTGAAAAAATGTATATGTAGAAAAAATATGTAGGTATTACTCAACTGTGGACTTTTAGCCCTAAGAAAGGATAAGACAGAAAAAAATCTATATCATAGAAGGAAAGTCATAGGAAAAATAATAAATTTCTAATATAAATTGTATTAATCCATGGAAGTACAAAAAACTGCCTAAATTTGTCAATTCCTAGGATTGTACAAGAACACATATTAGACAATTAAATGTTATTGTATATTATTTCAGCCCTTTTATTTATTTATGTAATAAATAGGCAACAATAATTGCATCACAAAATATGTATTATTTAAATTGAACTCAATATATTTTCTTCAACACCCGTCTTGCTTTTTAACATCACTGAAGCAGATGATTTTTAACTCACACATTCAAGTCAAATAATTATATAGCAACTTATTCAGTAAACAGCAAGAATCTAATTCCCTACCCCACTCTTGATTAAATACTCTGCTAGAAAGAATGAATACAATGAGTCAAAAGAAATATAGTTGTTGCCTTCATAGTTATTACCCCTAAAATTCTAATAACTATAAATAAACCCATTTAAATCACTCCTTTAAAAAAATCTGCACATAAACATAACCTCTGAAGTAAAATTGGAAAAAAATGAAGATTCTCCTAGAGTTCTTTCTGTTATCCAGCGTATTGACCAAACAATAGGAAAACCTAAGAAAATGTATACCCATACCAATCAGCAAGCTATTAGTTCCCAGTCTCATTCCAGAATACTCTTGAAGTGGTGTTGAGGAGGGAAAATGCAGGTTTGGGTAAGACACCATTTAGCAACAATCGTAGTAACAGCACAGATCTCCACAAAAATGGTAGCTTTAGCTTTATTGTTACCAAGATTGAAAACTTTCAGTAGACTCAGGGAAAAAAAGGAAAATAAAATCTGAGCAGAACTTTCCATTTTCCAAGGTTCCACAATGAAGGAGGGGAAATTATTTAAAGCTGAGAGTAACTTTATATAGAATTAGGACCCTCTTTGCTTGGTGGAATGGACACTAACATATAACATTTAAGTCAATCTCAAAAGAGGGAATAAGGTTCAGTCCAGTTGATCCACACGCAGAGAAGGATCTATTCTTCACTAGCACAGAGAAAATGGACAGAACTTCATTTTTTACATAGTACTTAGGATGAGGGAAGAGTACAATTACAACATGGTAGGGAAGGGATTAAGGAAAATCCATATATACTATTAAGAACCAAAAAAGTTGTGGGCAGAGCTGATTACAATAATGAATAAGATTAAATGAAATAGTATTCCAACTCTTATTGGGAGTTATTTCTTTTTATAGGTCACATATTTCTTTCACAGGCCCCAAACTTCAGCCAACACTCCATATGCTTAATATTTGCTGTTGTACTTGCTTATCCTTCCCTTTCACACTTGGGGGGGAAAGGTGGTATAAGAATTTGCTATCTAAAGCTCTCAAATCATCACATTGCTTACTTCCACCTTGAAAGGATAAATACATCTGCTTGTGAGATTCTTAATGTTCCTACCTGTTAAAAGGTGATTTTTCTCCTTACTGTCTTTATGTTTATTGAAGTGGTCTCAAGACAGCTGGCAGAATTAATGAGTATTACTATTAATCCTATGTTCAAAATGCTGACCAGACTCTCTGTGCCAATCTCTCCAAAAGGAGCGTGGGGGGGGGGGATTGGACAACAATTGTAAGATCTGCTTCTGTCTTTGAACACTCCTTCATACAAAAAACATATCACACTGAGGGAATGTGAAGCTGTTTGATTGGGAATAGACACATAATTGCTAGAAGAAAGTTTTGACCTGTCTCCAGGTTCCTTAAAGGCCTGACATTTGTGTTTCCGTGCTTTTCCTAAGAGGATAAAGAGATCTCTCACTCTGGAGAAGTTATCTATTCTACACTGTATTGAATACCTTCAACTCCACAATTAGAGGAAGGAGAAGAGGGAGTAATAGGACTCAGAGACAGAGGGGACATAGTTAAAAAACAAGATTTCAAAATAATAGATGAAAAGTGACAGGAATTTCAGAGCAAAGGAAAGAAACAATCCAATTTCAAAATTATTAATGAATTAGAGGCACCACTGAACACAATTAGAGAAGATGTAAATTAACACTGCTGTAACAGAAAGAAATGCTTGAAGTAATAGGGAGAGGAAAGATAGACAAAAAATATAAAAGGAGAACATTGATAGATATTTAGAAAAGAAAAATACTGCCCAAGACAAATGGAGTTTCTGAGGTATTAAATGTGAAAGAAAGAAAAATATAACATTTATTTTAAAATAAAAAAACTATTGATGGGCTTTGGGTCCACAATCTAATCTCACCCTCATTTATAATGAAATAACTTTTGTTCTTTGATGCCTGACACCAGATCCCTTCAACTCCTCATGGTCACACAGGCTGGTGTGCTTCTTCCATGTGGGCTTTGTTGCTTCTGAGCTGTATGGCTGCTTGTTTAATCAAGTCTTTAAGATCCCAAATGCTATATTTTTTATATCCAGGCACCACCAGCTTTTCTTCACCACATTTGCTTATACACACATTTGTCATCAGTGATCATATCAGGAAAGTGAGCATGCAATGTTATGCTTTTTAGTTCTTGAAGCCTGATGACACCTCATGGTCTCACAAGATGGTGTGCTTCATTCATGTGGGCTTTGTTGCTTCTGAGCTAGATGGCTCCTTGTTTACTTTCAAGCCTTTAAGATCTCTAATGCTACATCTTTTGATAGCCAGGCACCATCAGTTTTCTTCACCACCTTTGCTTATGCACACATTTGTTGGGAAGGTGAGCATCATGGAATTTAATAGCACAAAATATTCTTGCACTGAGGAAGTACTTGATTGGAGGTCCAATGTCCATCTGCTGTCCTACTATTAACCTGATAAGTATAGGCTCATTGATCTATTTCCCCACCATCACATATAAAAATATGCACCTATATAAATGCCTGCATTTAAACGTCTATAAATGCCCATAATTCCCTAGTTCTTTCCTCAATTTCTTTTTACTTTCCTTTTGTCATGCTTAGCCTCCATTTGGGTTTGGTATTTTCTCTCTGTTACATTACTCTTGATCAATCCCTATCGGACTACTCTCACCCATCTTGTCACTTATTTTGAATCAATTGTTATTCCCTTTTCCCTGGGCTGGTCAACACCACCTCCTTTCCCTCATCAATAGGTGAAGCAACATCTTCTTACAGAGGGGTTGCAGGAAGGAGATGAGGTAGTCAAGGTACAGTGTAGTAACAAAGAAATATGCAACTTTCCTCTAGTTCTCAAATACTTCCTTCTAAACCCACTATCATGATCCCAATTCTATCAGACAAATCCAGCTAGACCAGGGATGTACACAGGAGTCGGAAACATGGGGAATTTAGGATAGATGTTCCCTCAGGACTAGTGGTAGGAGTGATGATATTGGGATGGTGGAGCAATGGTGGAATAGAAAGGGGGAACCAATTTCAGGGATCTACATATAACTTCTTCTCTGGGCCATGGACAGCAGAGAAGTGAATGAAAGGACACATTGGACAGTGTACAATATGAAAAAGTATTAACAATTTGTAAATATTTAAGGGTTCATGGGGGAGGGAGAAGGAGGGCAGGGAAATATGGGGAGCTGGTACTGGGGGCCTAAGTGGATGGAGGATGTTTTGAGAGTGATGATGACAACAAGTGTGCAAATGTGTTCTGCATAAAATTGATGTATGTATGGATCATGATAGGAGTTGTATGAGCCTCCAATAAAATGATTCATTAAAAAAGGGGGGGAAGAGGAGCTTATTCCTAGGGCTCAAGTGGAAAATATTTGTAAATGAATATGGAAATATGTGTACAAATATGCTTGATACAAATGATGTATTGAATGTTATAATTGCTGTAAGAGCCCCCAGTAAAATCATTGAAAAAAATAGAAAATTATTCTCATAACATAATGACAGAGAAATGAATTCAAAGAGCAAGAACTATTTTACAAAATATTGACAGCCATCATTTAATCTCTTGAACTCCAGAGATACAGACAACATTCTTAAGAGTCCATGAAACAAATAAACCTCATGTAACAGTGTGAGATTCAGGCTGACCCAGAGACCAGGGTAAGTGTCTGGGTGAGAGTAAGGGAAGTCTAAAATTAGGGCCCTTGGTCACATGTTAGACTGGAAATTCATGTCACCTCCATGCTTCCACTTTTCAACAACAAGAGAAAAGATGACAGAACAAATAGGAACACCAGAGAGGTACATTCTCCTTGGAACAACTGAACATTCAAGACAAAAGGGCAACATTTGTCCAGGGATAAATATTAGCACACAGGAAAGAAGGACAAATGGAAACAATAGACACAGGAAAAAGGCGGGAAAAGTGCTGTATGTCGTGGATATTTCGATCACTATCCAGAAACAAAATAGGTTCAAATTGTTGGATGCTGGGTTGGAGGTTCAAATCCAGCAGCAAGACTGGGCCTCCTACTCCCATCACCAGAGGGCAATGACTCCCCCAAAACAAAACAGAACAAAAAACAAAAAACAAATTGTTGAATGGGCAATTTGTTCTGTAAACTTTTACAAAAATCACAATAAAACATTAAAAAGGTAAAGAATCAGGTTAATCTCAGTTTTGGTGGAGTGAAGTTTGTTAAGATGGCCCTTTTAGTGAGTTAATATGGCCTAACTCCCATCAAACATTAGTTGGGACTGTGCACACAGGCTATGTGTAACTAATACAGGAAATTGGTCAGTTTCAATTCCTGATAGCCCCCCACCCCCATCCCTGAATTTAAGAATGTGCCACCTTTGAAGGGGAGGCAGAGAGAAAAATCCAAGGACCATTGGAAGAGACTAGTACAGAGAGCTGTCTGAAGAAGCCCAGGCCGAGGCTAGTGGTCCCCACGATGATGGCATGGAGATGCTGGGATAGAACAAGAGGAGCAGTGCCAAGTCTATGAGACTGTGAGAAAGAGCAACAGGTGGGTTTCTGCTCAGGGAGAGAGAGGTCCTGGGACTGTGTGGCTGAGAGGCTGAGAGCCAGAGAGAGATTTGGCTCCAGGCTGAGGAGGGATGCTGCTTTGAAACAAGGACTATTCTTATTGTTTACTGATAACTGCTTGTCCTATGGCAAACTACCCTAAATTTCCCCAATAACTACTATTCACTATTAACTTGCCCCATAATTGTGGATATTGTCTGTGAGTTCTGCTTCGCCATTGACATGAATTATTGAACCCAACCTGGTAGAGAGCCTTGGGAAAAATAGGTAGCGTTAACTGGCTAGAGAAGGATGGAGTGTGGACACATGTGTGATCCCTGCGTCCTGGCAGTGGGAATCCAGAGGAGGTCAGATGTGGTCCTCCTGGAATTTACTGCACTCAGAGAGCAGCGTTCAAGGCCAGAAGTAAAGTGACCAATATATCAGAGAGGGAAATGCCTAATCCTATTTAAATGATCATGCTTCTATTAAAGAAAATGGTCTCAAATATTTAAAGACTATGTCAGAGGATATAACAGTGAAGACTTTAAAGAAAAAGAAAGAGAAAGGAGGGAAAAAAGGTAGGAAGAAAGACTTGTATATCAAAGCTATATGTGTACATTTATGTAAGTATATCTATATCAATGTTTTATCTTTAGAGAGTATATTTTAAGCACTATTACTATTAATAGTACCATTACTATTAATATTAATGATACTCATTCATTGTATCATAACAAGAATTAAGGTTAGTGCACAGTTACTGCTTCAACAATGCAAACATTTTATCTTGGGTACTATCAAATGGATTAGTGACCCAGAACCACAATGAATTTTGATCTTCTGATTTTAAGTCCAGAGATCAATTTAGTCAGAAATATACTTACACCTTTTACACTTATACTTTCTTATTTATGAGTTGCTTCAATATTAATTCATTTATGATATATCTATTTTAAAACATTTTAATAAAACTATCAGCATAAAGAGGTTTTCGTGGCTAAAACTTACTATTTCAATTTGAACAAATAATGGAAGATTTGTACTACAAGTTATTTTCTACATACACACAAAGGTGAATTATGGAAGTTCTAATAAAATTATATATGACCTTTTTTGACGTTTACTTAAATGTACAAATATACTTAAATGAAGTATTGACTGAGAAAATATTTTTATTGCATTACTGATAGGTCTAACACAACTGGACACAGGGCAAATTGAGTGACTTTTAGAGTTCTTAGAATTCTGTTGTTTTTGTCAGTGCAAACACATTTGAAGCAAAGACTCTTACAAGACTCAACTTTGAGCTAATTAGAAGCAAATATGTGCTACCTCAAGAAGAGCAGAAAAAGGAAGCAGAAGCAAAAAGAAAACTCTAAAAGAAACTGTGAAAAGAAAATTCTTTGTTTATAAGGGAAAAAGCACATAATGAACATCAACACATACTCTTTGTTGCATCTGTAAATTTCTATTAATACTGCAAACTAGTGCTGCCGGTTATTGATGCTAACTAATGAAGTCTGAATTGGTGTTAGATAAGGACATATTTAGTCCTTGCAGTCTATCACCTCATAACTCCTTTCCTGACACCAGTCACTTATTCCAAATCTAAGAAAAATCTAATGTATTAAAAGGAAGGTGGATTTTGAGAAACGGGAATCCAGGTCTCTTGAACTGTGAGATGTCAAAATTATAATATAAATTTCTTATTTGTCTTTTGTCATCTAACAATAGATTAAAAATATTTTCAAAGATAACTTATAACAACTATTTAAATTTCATGTGTCTATAAAATAGTTGAATATCTTTTTCTCTCCATAATCTTATCTAAAAGATCCATTTGTCTTTCTCAGACTCGGTTTTTATGAAGTCGTATTAATGGCAGCGATGTATGTTTCCCAGTGCTGTATTTTCTTTTTCTTTTTTCAATTACGTACTTCTTTAATGAGTACATAATGAGAGTATTTTTTAAATATTTTTTGTTTTTTGGGGGGCATCACTGCCCCCTGGTGGTGGGAGTAGGAGGCCCAGCCTTTGCTCCTGTGGAGCCGCTGCTGGAATTGAACCTCCATCCCAGTGGGCCTCAGTCCCATGCACAACCACTACGCCACAGGGGCTCAGCCCTTAAAATATTTTTAAAGTAATTTTAAAAGTAGGTACAAAGCTACACTAATAATAGCTAGATGGTTGTTTTTAAACAGCTTGGTTCTTTTCTTTTTTTGTGTGTCATCACTGCCCTATCTTGGTTATTTTAAACAAGTGCTTATTTCTTTCTACATTTCAATATCTTTGAGAAGTATGGAATGGAAGATAAGTTGTAGTGAAATTGACAGTTTATCCCAAGCAAGAATTTGTATGTCCAAAGTCTTTAGGTGAGTTTCTCAGTTTATTCAGATTATTTAATCAAGCAAGGAAAACATTAATTTGCATATTTATATAAATTATAATTGGTAAACTTGAAAGTTCTACGAAAAAAACACAATTTTCCGCAAGTTTACTGAATTCATGAAAATAAACTCATAGAGGAAATAAACACAATATAGTTGTTCTAGTCTCTACAATATTCAGCAGGTATATTACCGTATTTGTCAGACCATAAGACATACTTTTTACCCCCAAAAGTGTGTGTGTGTGTGTGTGTAGGGGGGGGGGGAATTTGAGGATGCGTCTTATGGTTTGAAGGTGTGGCCCCCCCAGAATATTTGTTTATGATCCCATGCGTCCGGCTTACTGTCCACTGCAGTTTGTATACTGTGGATTGCTGTGTGTTCGGGGGAAATCCTGCCTCCTGGATACTCAATGTCAGTCAGATCACATGATTGGCACAGCGTACGCCTCCCCGCCTCTTTTGTTAATGAAAGTGATGACGGTTGAGTTTACCTTATTGCCATATTTTGCTTTATTTTAATAAATATTTAGTATACTGGTATTTGGTTCAGAACATTTTAGAATTTTCTTTCTCTAAAAATTGGGTGTATCTTAGGGTCCAAAAAAATGTAGTAACACCACGCTTCAGTGTATAATAAATTTACCTTCCATGTTGAAGTTTTCTCTCTCCCTTCCAAAAATCAAAAAAGTGATTTTAGTGCGGTATCAGTTCTCACCTATAATCTTTACACCATACTTTTGAGTGGCAAAGAAAGATACTAAATAATTTAACAAGACTGGTAATCTTATTTGTACAGACTTTCAAGTTCTGGAAAGTCACAGTTCTTAGCAGATACATTAAAGTCGTGTGCTTTAAATTCTTAGAAACTTTTAGATAGATCTAAACTTTTGGATAAACTTAGATAAATCTTAGCATTATAGACCAGGTAGGTACTGTAGAAGCAGAAGGAATGTGAAACATTTGGGCCTTGAACGCTTAGCCAAGCTGTTTGGGCAGCAGAATGAAGCTAGGATGTCACGTGACTATGGTTCAGACGCCATCTCAAGAGCATTCACACTGAGATCTCGGCAGCTCAGCTCTCAGTAGATCAACCGGGATGGATGATGCAAATGGCTACATGTGACTAAAGCTCCATGATCAGACTCCTCTTCCATCTCTAACAGATGACTAAAAAAGCATTTAGAAAACAAATAAACAGCCTCCCCGCCCCTTTTTATTGTGAATTGGGTGAAAGTTTACACAGCAGATCTGTTTTCCACTCAGCAATTCACATATGCTTTGTTTCATGTCATTGGTCCTAAGTCCTACAATGTAGCAACATTTCATAGGTCCCTTCTCTGTGCCCCCCATTTCCACTCCTCCTTGGTCCCTTGCTCTTTCTGACATCATCTTTTGGTAGATACTGTGTTTGAAACCTCAAAGTTGTGTTCCCCTCCTAGAACTGTCTGAAATCCAAAAACAGGCATGGTGAGACTCTGACTATATTCCCAGGAGGAACCATGGCAGACAAGGGCATCGTGCTTGGTAGAGGGCAGTGAAATAAAGGGATACCTGCAATAACACAGACGGACAGAGCGACTGCAACAATGCCCTCAAACAAAAATAATTGTGAGGGTAACTAAGGACCAGACACCTATGAACAATCTTGTTAGGTTGAATTTTGGACCTAGATCTGAAGGGCAGCCACCAGCACTTTTTACCGACAAATACTCCTAAGGAAGAATTAGAAAAAGGATTCCTATATCAGGATTTGTGAAATGTTTTATGATCAGATGTGAATAACTTCTGTATTGTACAAGTTATTGCATTTTATATTGGAGGGAAAATATGATACATTTTCTTCCCGAGTACACTTCAAAAATTAATTTCTAATTCATCATAAAAGGCACATTCACCTGAAGCAAATGAATAGGTGTATCTTATTACCAACAATAGATACACAATTAATTATATTAAAAATATCATGTACATTTCAATTGTGCTATCTTATTTTTACTCAAACCTATATGTCATAAAATGGGCGTGACAACCTTCATGCACCAGAAAAGAGACTGAAAAGTTGAATAAATTGTCAAAAGTCATACAACTAGATTAGATTTTCCTAATAAGTAACCTGCTATTGCCCAAACTGTGTTGATCTATTATGTAATGGAGACCATGTGCTAAATTTAGGTATGCTTATATACCAAGGAGATTCATGAAGATATTTATGTGCCTGTAGGGAAAAAAATCAGTGTGCATGTGTGTTGAGGAAAGAGCTTTTAAATTGTGGGGTGGTTGTCTTGAGAAAACAGGTACAATCAACACAGGATGTTAACAATTCCCCAATTCTCCATCCGCACACTAAGGTAGCATAATGAGTTATGAGTTGGGCTGCTAACCACAAAATCAGCAGTTGAACACCACTAATAGTTCCTTTAGAGAAAGACGAGGCTTTCTATTTCATAAGGGAGTCTTGAAAACCCACAGAAGCAGTTCCTATAGGATTGCCACGTGTTAGAATTGACACCATAAGGCCTGAGCCCCGGTGGCGTAGTGGTTGTGCGCGGGACTGCGGCCTACTGGGACGGAGGTTCAATTCCAGCAGTGGGGCTGGGCCTCCTACTCCCACCGCCGGAGAGCAGTGATGCCCCCCAAAAAAACAAAACAAAACAAAAAAAAAAAGAATTGACACCATAGGTGTGAGAGTGGTGTTTGGTTTTTGATCTTTTTGATTTGTTACATAGGGTTACAATGTACTTTGATTGGTAGTGAGTGGTTCTCAATCTTTCTAATGACATGACCCTCTAATACAATTCCTCATGTTTTGGTGACCCGAACCATAAAATTATTTTCATTGCTACTTCATAACTAATTTTGCTAAGGATTGTTTGACTCCCAGAAGAGTAGTGACCCACACAGGTTGAGGACTGCTAGTCTGTACCAAGGATTGGTAAACTATGCCTCTGGAGACTTATGTGCCCCTTTGGAAACACACATGTGGCTCTGAAATAAAATGGAAAAATGTAAAGGATATTATTTAGATAATGGTGCTTTCATTTGCTTGTAAAAATATATTTATGGCTCTTGAGTAAGTTTTAAATTGTTATGAGACAATTATGTTTTAAATTCTTTATCTTTGGCTAACTAATTGACACTATCAATCAAATTATCTTATGCCCCAGGGAGGTGAATGATAATATTCTTTAATTTAAAATGACAATGGTGTCACTAAGGTGACTCATACAAGGGACATGAATGCGATTTTTATTCATGCTTAATTCTAGCCCCAATTTAAGAATACTTAATTCCTATGACATGACCCTGCTTGATGCTTGCCCTCATGAAGAAATCACTGAAGATAAGGGTTCTGAAGCAAGGTGAAGTGAAGCAGCTGCATGCTGCCTGGCTGTCGAAAGAATAGCATCTGGGGTTTTACAGGTTTGCATTCAAACAAGGACTCCTCTAAGTAAGATGAGTCAACATAAAAGCAGCACACTAGCTTGTGTAATTCAAGGACAGCAAATAATATAATCTAAATCAGAAGGAGGAAATGGTGCCAGAACTTAAATTGTGAACACCTGCTTTACATACGAGCTAGCACCAAATCCATGTGTAGGGTCAACCCATGTTGATCACAGGTGAGGGATATGAATAGTTTGGGTATCAAACAGACAGCATTGTAAAGTTGATTATGGCAGAGGTAGTTAGGTTAAAAGGTAATATCTTATAATATGATCTCCTTTTTGACCCATTGAAAAGTTGTTTCCATTGGGGGGAGGAGTAATGGAGAATTACCTGGATTGAGACGCTGGTGAATCCCCTTGAAGCATAGACTGGGGATGGAAATAGCCTTGCTATCACGCAGAGTGCCCTGGAAAGTGGATTACTGCAGATGTAATTGGTTAAAATTGAACACCTATCGATTGATCTCTCTTTAGCCCCATTTAAAATTTGTTCTAGTTTTTAATATTTTCCACTTACTTTTCAGTTGAGGTTTTACTGCATTATTTTGTTATTGCTTTTAGAGTTTCTTTTGAGGAGGTTGGAGGGTTAAGTTTTTCTATATGTGAAATCCAGAATAGATATCCCTATAGAGACAGAAATTGGATTAAATGGTTTCTAGGGGGGTATGGCAGGGGCATAGAGAGGACAAAGAGAGAGTTTATAACAATGAATATGAGAAAGAAGAAGTTGTTCAAAAATTGATTGTAGTGGTGATTGTAAAACTAATCTTGATATGATTGAATTATTGAATTATATGATATGTGGACATGTCGATAAAACTTTTTTAAAAGATTACAGACAAGAAAGTCTTACAAAACAGTGCTATGTTGTGCTATCTCATGGTTCTGAGTTGGAAATTGACTCAACACCACACTGCAACAATCTTTATAACAATCTGTGGGGCAGATAAGATTCCCAACTAGATCAGAAGATGGTGATTTATTGGATCTGACCAGAAATGCCACACCGTTCACATTAAATTAAACTAAGCTCATTGATGAGATATGTTTGATATTCTTTCCAAATCTTTGTTTTCGCCCAAAGCAAACGATATTATAGAATCTATTAATTTCATGTTTGGTTTATAGGTACATCAAAGCTTCCGTATCCAAAGCTGGAGGCCCTGAATGGTGCAAATGGAAAATACATTTGACAGTTTAACCCAAAGTTTGAAGATTTAATTGCGTTCATAGGTGCCCTGGAAGAAAGACTTGATGATCTGCCACCAAAAAATCTTTGGAGTCTCAGTTCTACTGATTCATATGCCTCCCACACACCTCCCCGCCTGCCCTGCCTCCCCACCGCACCTGCTGTGATTAAGTTCACTTGGTGGCAGCTGATTTTTATATCCAAAGTTATGGGATGATATATAAATATTTTTTTTTAGGTCTCAGGGTAAAGTGGAGGCTGAGAATAGGTTTATGTGTTATATTTCATGTACACGAAATACATATACATTTCACACAGTGTGTTTTTTATGTCTGTCTCCCAGTTGTTCCCAGGGTGAGAGATGAAGTGTTATACTTTCGTAACAACTTACAGTTTTGGAAACTGCTAAACTTTTGATTAGACATATGGCACTTTAAACACTATACCCCACCCCTCCAGGGCTCCTCCGGATGCAGCTGAAACTAAAACACTCACTATCTTTGAGTGGATTCTGACACATAGTGTCCCTACAGGACAGGGTATGTGTGCATGTCCAAGGGGGAAGAAGTATGTATAATTTCACTAAATCCTTCATTTAAATTAACCCATATTCCAAAATACATTTTCCGCAATGAGGCGTGCTTTCTGGCCCAATAACACAGGTTTTGTAAAAGTAGGGCAAGCCTGTACATTCTTTCTGTATTGGTTATATAAGGAAAGCCTTTCTTTCTGAGAGTGAGCCAGAAAGAACATAATTCTAGGAGGAAAAAAATTGGACTTTGCTGATTGGTCTCTTTCAGTGTTTTTGGCATTGTCTGTCTTTTGGGTCCATGTGCTTAGTATTATTGTTATTGTAACTGAAGAAAACCAGACCTCATTTAAACAATTTTAGTGGAACATCTCCTATTAACATGTAGAGAATAAAAAGAAGGAAAAAAGGAAATTGCCATTGTTAATGGGGAAACACTTCAAATGAAAATGACTTGGAGCTTTGAACAATTTCCCCAAAGCCTCAGGAAAACAAACCCGAGAGAGGGAGGCAGGAAGTGGATGAGGTCTTTTTCTCCGAAGAATCAAAGAAAGGAAGATTGGGCAGTTCCCTGAATCTGAAGACCTTGATCACATCTCCCATTAAAAGTCCTAAAAGCAGGGAAATTATCCGCTAGGACAAATGGTGATTTTATATGTATCTGTGGACATAGGAGGAAATTAGCATTACCACATGACAAATTTAGACAATAAAACCAAATAGGAGTGTTGAAGCGACATCCCCTTAAGGGGTCAGGGGGAGATGCAGCACCAATGAAATAGGCATCCTTCTTCTAGTTCTTAAATGCTTCCTCTCACGCACTCTCATGACCCCAAATTTACCTTACTAATTCAGCTAGACCAGGGTATATACACTGGAGCCAGAAACAGGAATAATTCAGGACAGATGAACACTTCAGGACCAGTGGTGAGAGTGGTGATAACTGGGAGGCTGGAGGAAAGGTGGAGTAGAAAGGGGGAACCAATTACAGGGTCTACATATAACCTCCTCTCTTGGGTATGGACTACAGGGAAGTGTTTGAAGGGACATATCAGACAGTGTATGATATAACAAAATAATGATAATTTGAAAATTATTAGGAGTTCATGGGGGAGGGGGAAAGGGGAGGGAGGGGAAATATGGGAAGCTGATACCAGGGACCTAAGTAGAAGGAGGATGTTTTGAGAATGATGATGGCAACAAATGTACAAATGTTGTCTGCATATAATTGATGTATGTATTGATCATGATAAGAATTGTATTAGCCCCCCAAAGAAAATGATTAAAAAATTAAAAAGAGCTTTAACAACAACAACCAAAAGAGTGTATTAGAGGAAAAAAAGAGCTCTTATGAGTAATACGTCTGTCACTATAGAGGTGGCTGTCCTGCTCCCAGAGAGCTGATTCTAACTCATATAGTGACTGTATGTAAGACCAAGTAGATTTGCTCTTCCGAGATTTCAGATATCTATGGAAGCAGAGAGCCTTATCTTTATCCTGAAGGGCGACTCGTGGATTTGTATTGCCAACCTTGCATTTAGCAGCGCACAGCCTAGCCCACAGTGTCACCTGGGATTCTTCAGAGAACGAAGCTACCAGTGACAGAGGCGCAATCTCTGGCTCCTCAGAGGGGGGAACAGTGACCAGCTCATCTGTAACAGGACTGGGAACACCACCTGGATGAAGGTTAGTAGACTTTCGAATAAAAGTTTAAAGTTCATTAGACTTTTGAGATTTATAGCAATTCTCTTTGGAATCGACTTGATGGCAGTGAGGGTCTTGTTTTGTTTTGTTTCCAGTTATATCACTGTAACAACAGCGATTTTGATCTTTCACTTTGCTTTAACTCGTCCCCCAACTTCTCTGTCTCTTAGATGCAACACAAAAGGATATTTCCGTGCCCTAGCCTATAAAGAAGCCTTGGTGGGATAATGCGTTATGTGGTGGGCAACTAACTCCAAAGTCAGCAGTTTGAAGCCAGCAGCTGCTGCAAGGAAGAACAATGGTGTTTTCTACTCTCATCTTCGATGTCAGACATGGTGAGCTTCTGGTTAGCAGCATACCATTGTAACGACCAGCCCGCCACAGCTCCCTGGGTTTGGGCTCCAACTCCAAAGCTCACTGCCTTCAAGTAGGCTCTGACTCACAGTGGCCCTTTAGCACAGCACAGAACTGTCCTGGGAGCTTTCCAAGATTTTAGCTCTTTATGAGAGTAGAAAGACTCATCTTGTTCTTGCACAGACAACCTTGTGGTCTAAGACTGTTGACTCTGGGGTTAGCATCCCAATATGGAATGCTCACTCTACTTTGGCTACATTTCTCAAATGAATTCATGCATGTGGATGACATTATATTTTTTCTGTTTAACTCCTTTTTCTTTCCGGTTCTTTCACCTTCTCTTTCCTTCTGCGTCCTTAAAACGGTTGCCGTCACGTCTGTGGGAGAGTGTAGAACTGTCACACAGTGTTTTGAAGCTGTAATCTTTGTAGAAGGAGCTCTCCTGGCATCATGGGTAAGGACTGAACTGAGCAGTGAAAGAGCAGCAGTTTAAACCCACTGGACTCTCCACAAGAGAGAAGCGAGAGCTTGCCTTCATAAAGGGTCCCTCCGAGGAGAGGCCCACGAGATGGTGTGTAATTTGTGTGCAAGCATCCTGCTGCCTCTTTCTGCTGAGAAGCTGCTGATGTGTTTGAGACGTAGCTGTTTCTAGCAGCAGTCCGATCACTTCTCACCACACCACCGTGGCTCCTTACTGCATCCTGAAGAAATATTGCAGTTGTAGGTCACAGAAAACTTGATTTAGAGCAAATAAAATAAATAGGGATTTATTTTCCTTTACAGGAAGTCGCTAAATTAGATGTGGCTTCCATTCAGTACTTCAGTTGTTTCTGATTCTGTGAGTGCGTGTGTGCCTATATTTCCATTATTATTGTCTTTTAGCATCAGGGGCCTCATAAATCTGATATTTATTTGTCTTCAGGAGTTAGCATGAGAATGTCAATGCCATCAAATTATATTATACTGAGAGGTGTTACCAATTACTAATGATAGCACATATCAAATAATAATAATAATGCGATGGTAGCAAGTGTGGCTCGTTGTAGCCACACGTGTTGAATAGGTAATTCAGTGACTGCCTGTACTTCTTTCTTCTTGCTACTCTTGCACTCCTCGCATGTAAAAAAATCATGCGTCATGTTTTCAGGATACTTGCTGTTCATCCAGTCATCATGTCTGCCTTTCAGGAAAATCAAAACTAACTAGAACAGAATGGATGCACTTCACAGGGTTCTGGCAGAAAGTGAGTGTTCAGTGCATTTTAAGTTCTTAATAGGTGCCGATTATTAAAACTTCTTGCATTGAGATTGAGGGACACCACCTAATGCCAACAACATAATGAAAACCATTCTTTTACTTTTCAGTTGTGGTCAATCCATGTCTCTCTGACTTAAATATCTTGTACTACACTGCTCCTACAAGGACACTCCAGAGAGGACTGTTGACAAAGTCATGCCTGGTGATTATGTGCGGTTCACAGTCAGCTTGGCTCTATCATTGTGAGGCTTCCTAGTTTAAAGAAACATTTAAGATTATCACTCATTTTTAAAAACACAAAACAAAATTGCTGATAACTTTGAAAGTATTAAGTATATTAGGCAGAGAACTTAGTGACTTATTTTCAATGAACCAAAAATAGAAATTTTGTTCTGTGGTCTAATTGCTGTTGTTCTCCACCATTTTTGAAAACATGCTGTTAAATGTCAGAGTCCTGCAGACTTACTGAAGTTAAGCATGATCTGCTCTAGACATCCATTTTGAATAAAAAGTAGCTACCATCTCCCCAAGGGCTATACTAAGCTGATGTAGAGCTACTGTGAATAAGTAGCTATGGATAATATTGTCATTCATTTGAACCCATGATAGCAGGCACTTTTTTTTCAGATGCAACCAATTAGAGCCTTTAAAGAGTTGGTTTAAAAAGTCTGACTGGGCTGGCCCTGGTGGCGTAGTGGTTGAGTGGGTCTGCAGCCCATTGGCTTAGCAGTTCAAATCCAGCAGCAGCAAGACTGGGTAGCTCCTACAACCACCAGAGGGCAGTGATGCCCCCCCCAAAAAGTCCCGACTTCATTAATTTACAAAATGCTTGAAATGATTGCTCTTAACATGAGAAAGTTAGATTTTCTTTAGTTTCATTATCAGAGAAACTTCAAATAAGATAGGGATAAAGCATATCTGAATTGACTGTAGTAATTTGTGGGTATGTAGTTGGTACTGCCCCAAATGGAAAATTTGATTCATTTTAATCTAATACTTGAAAATGAGCTTAAGTTGAAGCATTCAATAGTAACTTTCTTTAGGAACAGAGTGGCTATTTTCAAATTTAAAAAGTTATTAATAAAGAAATAATAAACTATAACTTTGAAAAGAAATAAAGACAACAATTTGCTAGATTCTTTTGTTCCACTAAAATTACCCAAATTAATTTACAGTTTTTTTCTGGTAGGTGAAAATCATATTCCTGAATATTTTTACATAATGTAATGACATTTCATTACATTTGTACTTAAAATAATATCTTAAGAGAGGGCTTGCCATTGTTATGCCTGTAACTAGTTAACATTCCTTTCCTCTTCCAAGAGGAATCATACTCTATTCATGAGAACTTGGTTATAATATGTAAATAATTAGTTAATTAATCATTATCATTTATAATTTTAAACATAAAGGCTGGATATTTGCTTTAGAAAAATGATACTCCACTACATCAAAGATTTTAAATTTATTGTTGTAATCTATACTTAATAGTTGAAAAAAGAATCAATTTTTTTGAAATAGTCCTCTAAATGTTTATGGAAATATTTTACTTTAAATATATCTAAGTATGTTATTAAGGACTATATACATAAGAAAATATAAACCTAAAGATAGTGTTAGTAAAAAGTCCAAGGTACTAAATAAAATTCTAGGAAAACTTTATCTGAAACATTAATCTATGTTTCTAAAGTCATAAGAAAAATACATTCTGAAAATAAATCATATTTCATAGTCCTAACACATTCATAAATCAATGAGTAACAGTTCATATTACTTTTACTGAGATGACTTCATAGCTTACTATAAAAGGTAAACTATAATTTGCCTGAAAAGTCTCAGAAAAATCCAACTGAATTGCATGTGACTCAAATTTTTGACCCAGCCAATACATCATGAACTGAAAAATAAAGAACCAAAACTGCCAGATGATCCAGGGTAACAAACACACAAAGAACAGCTAGCTAGCTGCATTGAAAAAAGAACTGTTCAGAATTGGCTCCTGGTGCCTTGGGCTCTTTTCGGAGCTGAATTCATCTCACTGAGCAGACGGGGTAGAGAGATCCCAACACACCCCTGCTCCACGTACACGGGACTGTGAAACATGAAACAACATGAGCAAACAGGGACTTGAATACGAGAGTACTTAGTGATGGAAACCTTCACTCGATAGGCCTGTTTCTCTAGATTAGTGAAACACTGATTGAAAAGAAGTGGGGTGGGGGCATGGGAGGAAGGAACTAAATAAAAATTCAGATATCTATGTTGCTTTAAGTAAGATGAAGCATATTGCGGTAGAGTGGGCAATCTTAACACGACTTGTCTTCCCATTTCTCTGCAGCTCCCACCAAATGATTGGGTGGGAATATGCAAATAGGGTGTATGTAACACTAACAGAGTTGATGAGTCAGTTTTGTTCCCACAACTTGGGCCATAAAGATGAGCCCTCTTCAAAGCTGCTGCAGCAACAGCAATAAGAGACGACCCAGGACTATCAAAACAGCTCATTCCGGATCGCTGTCCGTAAGCAGTGGTGTGATGGTTAGGAATTGGGCTGTGACAAGCATGGTTGGCACTTTAAAGCCACTAGCTGCTCTATGGAAGAAAGACGGGGCTTTCTATGCCTGTAAACAGTTACAGTTTTGAAACTCACGGGGGTCCTTATGAGCCGGCCTTCACTCACTGGCAGTGCGTTTGGTTTGATTATAGTGGTGGCGGCTGCCCCGGCGGTAGCTGAGACTGACACGGAGACCATGGGACAGAGGAAGAGGAGCAGGGACGCTGAGACAGGAGAAACACATTTCCTGGCTCAGGAAGGCAGAGACTACCTGATTGAAAAGCTACAGCCTAGAGAGATACTTGGTTTCTGGGTGAGCAGAAGTGTTGTTGTGAACCAGTGACAATGTTTTTCTTGGTCCTGATTTGTGGTAATCTATTCATTTCCCTAAAAAAGAGCCCCCAACCTAACTTCCAGCCAGTGAGTTTATTCCAACACATAATGACCCTATAAGACATGGAAGAACTGCCCCAGTGGGTTTATGACGATGGGACTCTTTATGTGGATAGAACACCTCATCTTTCTCCTGCAGAATTGCTGTGTTTTTGAACCGCTAACATTGCTGTGATCAGTCCCGTGTGAAACCCATGATGCTACCTCCTTAACCTCTCTAAACAACTCCTTATAATTGTGAGTATTGTCTGCGAAGTCTGTGTGGTCACCGTGATGACAGAAGGAACCCAGGATAGAAATAGAGTGCTGTCCTAGTAGGTAAAGAAGGCTGGAGCTCAGAGATCTGTCTGATTTCTCGTGGCAAGAGGGAAACCAGAGGTCAGGTATTGTCCCCATGCCATTTAGTACAATATTGAATCAATTCTAGCTCTTCTGGCTTATTATAGAAATGCTGAATGTTTGGGAAACTTTCTGAAAATATCAAAATATCAAACAAAATTGTAACTCATGTGGGTGTGATTTACACCAGCTCTTAGCATCTCTGGTAGGGTTATGAGGTCTAGATGTCTTGTACGATACCATATTGTAAATGGCCCAGCTGATGTGCACTGAGCCCGTGTATACAGGACAGAGCTACTCGATATGGTTTTCAAGGTTGTTGCCATATGAAAGCAGATCCCTTGACCTGTCTTCCAGAAGCCTCTGTGTGGGTTTAAACCACCAACCTTTCCGGTAGTAGCTGAGCACTTAACTGCTTGAGGTGACAGGGCTTCTGACCAAGTACAATACCAAGATAGTGATATAAATATATCTCACTAATAAAAGCAAAATAAGAAAAGCCCAAATATCCCCTTCAATGGTATCATTAAGATTCATTAGATATTTTCCCTTTAAACTGGAGAATATAATTTAATCGAACTTAACTTTTTGAAATGTATTCATAACGCTCATAACACTTGCATGATACTTGCTATCATTTTACTCATTAGGTGAGATCTGCCTCATACACATTTCTAATTTAATATTTTCTATAAATTTACAGGTATGAAACACGTTCCAAATTCAATGTTTATTTATACTCTAAACTGTACATTTACTTAACTTGTGGAAATTCAATCTCTCATTGGCAGAGATAGTCCTTAGGTCTTATCATCCTTTTGGAAATAGATTGCAAATCTTGTCTTCTGAGGCATTTCTGAGTGGGCGCAATTGCCAACTGTATAGCTAGGTTTTGAAGACAGCCATTTCTGACACTCAGGGACCTCTCAGGTGTCTTTGTTCAAAAAATACATAAATAAATATCGTAGGGTAATATTTTGAATGGGGAATACTGAAGAAGAATTGGTGCATTCCACTCCTAGAGACTATTGTCATTAGCATTCAATGTGCCATATCTGGTCTTGGGGTGCTCTCAAAATTCAGGTGGTATAGAAAGGTTGTATTTTGGCTCTTATGGAAATATTTTCCTTTATTTTATCTTCAATTTGAACATAGTAGGAGCAATTAATGGTCGGAACCACAGTCAGCTTCTAGCCAGAAGCTACCTGCTAATATTGAGCTTCTCCATTGTTTCTTCCCATAGATGTAGTCAACTCGATTTTTGTGTATTCTGGCTGGAGATGTCCATGTGTGTGGTTATCATTTTTGTTGTTTAAGAAAGGGTATTTTCAGTGAAGAAATTGTGAGTCATAGTTTACAGCTATTTTCTTTCCTCCTTGTTCCCACAGTTTGCCTTCTACCTGTCAGTAATAAACAATGCATATTGATTGAATGTTTGATCAATTTCAGACTGGAGGCATTTGTAGAGTTCTTCAATTTCTGCATCACTAACTTCAGTGGGTAGTGCGTAAATTTGAATAATCATTTTACTAACTGCATCTTCTCATATTGACAGTATTATCCCATTACAGACAACAGCATTTTACTTCAAGATAGATTTTGACTTAACCTCTTAGTCGTTGACTGCAACACCATTCCTCTGAAATCTGTCATTCCTGGCACAGTGAACCATGTGATTTTCTGATTCAAAATGGCCAATTTCACCTCACTCACTCCAAAAATACTGTTTGCTCTGAGTTCCATTTCATTTTGACAGCTTCTTATTTTCCAAGATTCATATGTTTTACATTCCAAATTCCAGTTGTTAATAGAGGTTTGGAGCTGTTGATTCTCACATTGAGTCCTGCCTTAATCGGAGGCCTCATCTTCTGGCACAACATATTCTCCTGATATTCAGGAGATTTTCATTATTTGACAATGCCATTTTTAAGGTTTTCAGTAGCTCATTACTCAGATGTGGACAGCCTATCCCTTCTTCGTAGTGTCCTTAGTCTGAAAGCTCCGTTGCAATATGTTCACTTTGGAGGACCCTGCTGGTATTTGAAAGCCCAGTGAGGTCCTGACTCATAGCAAAGCAAACCTCCCATAGTGCAACACACTGCAGAGCAGGAGGGGAAGTTATCTTATGTGGGATTTAGATTTATGCGATACCTTCATCTAGCTGAAATATCATTGCGTAAAAGTGTTAAGTTGAAAATAGATTATTTTTAAATTATAAGCAAAAAGAAGTAGATACAACTAATATTTTGAACAAGATCCTGGTTATTCAACATTAAAATGTCAACAATGTTTTTAATATGAAGTTTTTCTCACATTAAACAAAATATTAAATATCTGAACACTTCAAACACCAATTAAGAATAAAATTTCCAAGAGAACAAAACGTAGGAAGGTCAGTACATGAAATTTATGATAGACCTTTGATGTAAAGTATGCTGCCCAAGAGCACATCTTCATTGATCAATTTCCCTTCAAGGGAAGCAAGGAGCCATAAAACTAGGTGCTTAAATAAAGAACATGAAAGATATAATATGATGTGGAAGTACATAAAATTTCAGGAAAACTTTGTTATCTATAAAGTCATTGTATGATGTCTTAGGGAAGAAGTGAAAAGAGAAAAAATCTATTAGAGAATTCTTGTCTAACAACAAATTGAACTGAGTATTTTTTTTTGTTTCTAACCACCTCCTCACCCGCATGTGGCTGATTATATTAACTGACAAAAATGGGAGTGAAGGCAGTTTTTTAGATCACATAGTTGAAAGCAAAGAAAATATAAATCACAAATATTTCATGTATAAATACAAAGTTTACTCAATATTTCTATGAGGAGAAAACAAAATTGCCATGAAATGCTCTTTTTCTTTCTAGCTAGAACACATAAACTCCAGTTAAACTTAATAATTTCCCTTGTTTTCTGCCTACTTTTCCTAATTTAAATTTTTCTCTAAATACTTAATATCTATAATTTTATTTCCCATATTACTAGATAGCTTTATATAGCTCACATAAAATGATTCATACCTAATATCCTACTGATAAATGAATTTTAAAATTTTGGTTATTGTCAAATTGTCCATAAGAAATCAGTCAAAATCAACTTATCTAAATATTGCTACCAAAGGCACGTGTCTGTAATTAATTCACATTATTTTATAGAGTCCATCTTGTGTCTATCCCTGGTATGCTGCCCAATAGCTAATTTGAAATCACTGTTAAACAGGATCCATTTACCAACATATCAACACACTGACTCACAAATTTAAGTAAAAAATACAAAGAAGTATATGATTGGCCCTTTCTTGCAAAGTAATGTGCTCTGTGTGGGACTGATATAGAAGAGAGTTCCATTAGGACAAACAATTTCTACTTATTAATAGCTGTGAATATTTGTACTAAAATTGTTTTATTTATAAACCTTCAGATTCAAAGAATGGTTGGATTAAGTTTTAAAGTTTGGGGATGAAAAACTACCAATGAATTTGCATAAGGCTGTGGTGGATTGGAATGGACTCAATAGCACCTTATAAGAACAACATAGACACCAGGCCACTGATGCCACACACACACGTGCACACACACACACACACACACACAATTAAGAGCATAGGCCTGTCTTCTAGATGCTTATGAAAACTAGGTATTCTAGACTCAGGTGAAAACAATAATCATTAATTGATTGCTTTTTACTCATTCGCTCAAAAATATTTAAATGGCCCCATAAGCAAGGCTTTCTTATAGGTACTAAGGCACCAAGATGGCTAAAATGCAATTTTTCCCTCTTCAGTTTTAGAGAAAGGGCTAAGAAATAGGTAGATTCATTTGAAAGAGCAAATGTAAGGATGTATGCAGGTGATTATGTAAGTTGGCAGTTTTCGTGAAGATGTTGAAGGCACAATGTGGAAGCGTGTGAGTAGTTCGATGCGTCTGTAGAAACTCTAGTTATGATGTTGCAGCGGTCCTTGGTTGGATGCCCTCAGACCAGTTCTTCAGCTTTCTCTTGTTCCCTTCCCAGAATAGCTGTCCCCTCAGCTGTTCCCCAGGGAACTTCCACCTGGATTTGATCCAGCACCGGTATGCACATGGAGAATGGGAGGAGGAGAGACTGGAACATTTCTCCCACCCTTGTGTGTTTCAGGTTATGTGTCAGACATGTCCTCTGTCTCTTCCCTGTCTTCCAGTCCCAGCAAAAGACTCAGCTTCCAACAACCTCTAATGAAAGCTAAAAATCTTGCTTGATTTGCACTCATAGTGACCCTAGTGGACAGAGTAGGATTCCTCCTGTGAGTTTCCCAGGCTACCACTGTGCTTACTAACTCCCCACATGATCTATCAGGCCTCCAGAGTCCCCGGTGACCACCAGTCAGTGGGACTTTCATCAATAGCTTACTACAGTAACTTCCTCATTTTGCCTCACTATCTTCTGGTTGGTTTCTCAGACACCTAAGTATAGTGTCAATGCTGACCTTCAAGTTTATCTGTGTCATTCTGAATTATGTTTAATTTTCTTGTTGGACAGAATTATCTGCCACATAATAATGCCACATTAAAACAAAATCATAGGAGTTTGGGTTTAGCTTTGATTCTCAACAAAATTTAGTGAGAATTACTGAGATTATTAAGGGAGGGAGATGCCCTATAACAAGATTGGTAAATTGAGGATAGCCCTTTAGGCAACATGACAACAGGAAAAGGATTCAACCTTTGAAAGAATTCAAAGAAAAGAAGAGATTTTTGCATATGAAGCAGGATCTGTGGTAGTTACATAATCTGGTGCCTACTTGAGTATATTAAGAATAAAGAAGTAGACTCTAACCTGTCAATCAGGTCACAGCCTGATGATGACTCCTTGTAGGCATGGTTTTTTTCAAGAGAATTCTGGGCACTTCCTCTCTTTCTCCCTGGAGAGGGGCCTCCCACTCTAATTTCTACCTCACCTTCGTGTTGAAGAGCCACATGGAGACCTTCCTCGGTGCTGAGATGCTTCCACTGCCACTGGGTCCTCAAGAATTTGCACCCACAATCTGTGATCTTCCTGCATTCGGCATCATTGCACGTGCTAAGTGAGTCTGAACAGGAATTTATGGACTAGTATTGGGCGGATGGGCTAATATTGGACTTTGGAACTTGGTCTGAACTGGGATGGGATATTTTCTCAATATATAATTGCCCTTTGATATCAAGCTTTCTCTTGCACACATATGAGTGTCATTGGATTTGTTTCTTTAGTCAAACTGGATTAGCCAGATATGAAACTCATGTCTCTGACTACTCCATTTAGAATCTTTTTGATACCGTCTTTATAATCAATCATTCTTTTAATACCATGGAACTTGTCTTATTTTCATGAATTAAATTCACTTGCTCTGACCTATTATGATGGCCACATTTTTGCTTTCTTTTGTGTGAAATCAGTGTATATTATGATATTCATTTAATAAGTAATTATAAGAATTAAATGAACTAAAACAGGAAAACTGTTTAGATAAAGTCTTTACCTAGTTAAATTTTTGAGAGGCTGGTGCAATTCAAGAGTGTCTTCTCAGATTTTTATGAATTATAGAGATAATTTTATGTATTTCTAAATGAAGGTGTTTCTGTTTGGTTTTGTATTCTCTGCTACATTTGCTGCTTGTTTAATACAAATCTCACTTTTTAAAGAAATGTGTTTACTTTCACTAATATAGCTTATTTAGTACAAAAAATTTTATTTTCACTTTTACTTTGAAAATCAGAAATTTAATTTGCCAATTCAGTGATTTCCACAAGCTTATTTTCATCTCAGCTTTATATTTTTAAGAATATCTCTTACCTTAAATGAAATTCCAGGATAGTTTTCTATTTAATACCATTTTATATAAGTAAAATACTTCACAAAGTTATTTTTGTTTTGAGGAAGTTTTTTTCCCTAAGTTTCTTTCCTTTCTTTCTCTTTTATATTTAAGCATGTTCCCCAACATCCTAAAATTTTGAATATGAATGAGGACATTGAAAAGATGAAGTTACAAAGCCATTTTCATCTAATAGAGAACTCTTACTCTTACTTTTACATTTGCCCTTAGAAAATTACGCTTGGGGCTGAACCCCAGTGGCATAGTGGTTGAGTGTGGGACTGTGGCCCACTGGCTTGGTGGTTCAAATCCAGCAGCAGCTCTGCAGGAGCAAGGCTGGGCCTTCTACTCCCATCAGAGGGCAGTGATGCCCCCCAAAAAAGAAAGAAAATTATGCTTATATTACAAACAACACTCTAATGTAAAAAGCAAAGTCAAATAGAAACCAGTAATGGCTTAGATTTAACTTACCATCAGTGTCTGTTAGTCCTGCTCCTGGCTGTTTGATAGGATCTTGCCCATTCTGCCCCATCTTCCCTCTGTTTTAAAAGAAAATAAAAGATCATCTGTTTAGGTATGAGGACGTGGATGCAAACCAGTAAGCTTCATTCACAAAACTAAATAAAATTAAATAATTCAGATGTACAGTCAAAGGTACACACAACAAATTGCTATAGCTCACATGTATTTAAAAATGGGGACTTATTAGTCTTATTTGATCCAAATATAACATAAAACAAAACCCATTCTTACTGAGCCAGTTCCAACTTGTCACAACCCTGGGTAAGGATTCTGAACCACTCCTTTCTCCCACAAAACTGTTGGTGGGCTTGAACCACTGACATTGCAATTACTGGCCCCATGCTTAGTCCAGAGCACTACCAAGGCTCCTTAAACATACCCCTAATTTAAGAGAAAGCCATTCGTTGACTCAGTCATCATGTAATTGAAATTCTATTTTCCATTTGTAAATGGAGAAGTAAGAACAGACATTTGGATCTTTATACTTTGTAATGATGAGTTTTTATACATTCTCTGGTGGAAAGAGGGATCCTTGAATTAATGAATAATTCATAAATAATATTGGAGCCCATAGGTGGTTACCTACTTAGTAACTTCCTTTCGAGTATTGATTGTATTTGTAGATGCGTTTGCAAACTGACTGTTTAAGTCAGGTGCTTTTGGCTCCACTTCTGCCTCCAATATTTCTTGCTGTGTGTAACTAAAGATTAATCTGCTTCATCTTGTCAAGGCTGTATTATTTATCTTTAACATTTCTGTCTTTATCACTATTCTTATTTCTATATTATTAGTCTATTTTAGTGTCAGAGAACACTGTTGTAAGAATTTACGATCCTTGGAGTATTGTAGAATCAGAGATTGATAATAACAGCCAGAAGATTTTAGGTCACTTGTTATGTCTTCAGTCAGATGAAAAGCTGAAAGATTCTGCAATTACTTTTATATGTGCTTTGGGAGCTTTGGTGGCATCGTGGGTTAGGAGGTGGGCTACTATCTGCAAGGTCAGCAGTTCCAATGCACCGAATGCTCTGCCAGAGAAAGCTGAGTCTTTCTGTTCCTGTAAAGATTTAAAGCTTCAAAAACCTAGGGAGATCTACTATGCGTTTACCAGTGCTTTGGTTTGCATGCACTTCTAGAAGATGTTTCCAAAAAGATGGGATAGAGGTTATTAAGTATCCAAAAATGTGTTTGAACAAAATAATTCCTTAATACTATATTTTCTAGACAATATTGTTAATATATCTGTATTTTCTAAGAATAAATTAATTTTCTTTTTCTTTTTTGTGGCATCACTGCCCCAGTGGGAGTAGGAAGCCCAGCCTTGCTCCTGGAGAGCTGCTGCTGGATTTGAACCATCAATTCTTTGGGCTGCAGTCCTGCACAGAACCACTATGCTATCAGGGCTCAGCTGAATTAATTTTCTTAAGAATATAATTAAATTTTACTTCAAGACTCGAAGGCAGCTCTATCTTCATATCACCCATCTCAACAGAAGCTACCAAAATAGGTCTGCACATAATAAAGAGCAACATATAGATTCAGATAGTATTTTGTTATCTTGAAACCCGTTACAAGGGCTGATCCCTGGTGACGCAGTTATTGTGTGAGGGACTGCGGCCCACAGGGTTGGCAGTTTGAATCCAGCAGCAGCTCTCTGGGAACAAGGCTGAGCTTCCTACTCCCACTCGGGCAGTGATGCTCCCCCCAGCCCCCCCCCCAAAAAAAAGAAACCCATTACAATGTTCTGCTATGATGATTCCAGATGTCGAAGTTCAAGCACACATTTTATTGAATGATAAAATTCCATATAATTTTGAAGTAAAATGGCATGTAAAATCTTAAAAGTTAGTCTTCAGTATAGTTTTATCTGCTTGTACATGGGAAAGTTTTGTTTTGGCAGTACACAAAATTTTAATTGGAGTAATTGCTTCAATGAGAATGCCCTGTTCAATTGTACTACTTATATAGTATATGTATATTGTATCCTATCCCAGGCACTAGTTGTGTCAGGCATGATAGGATATTTATAAGAAATACCAAATACAATTGTTTGTATATACCCTGGAGCACCTTAGAAATATGAATTTTCTTTCAGTCCATGTAGAAATAAAAATGATCCTAGACAGTTTTCAAAAGCTTTTATTTACAAGAGAAACATAAAAATGGAAAAAATAAATGTGATATGTATTTTAAAAACGACTTTATCTTCTTCCATTTAGACTTACTGGTGAAATATCAGTTTGCTTTTTGCATGTTATAACTTTTGTCACTATTAAATGATATGAATTTACTTGAGGAAAACATAACTCATTTATTTATAGGCATTCTTTCACTGTTTGACAGTATAGTGAACCTACTGAGAGGTACCAGAAATTCAGCTGCATTCCTTCATGTAGGTATTCTCCATGTCTGTTGTGTTACAGGAAGATGTCAAATATCATGCTTAGGTTCCTTAACCTCTTTTTCAACTACATAGGTAAAATAAATATGTTGCATGTCACTTGATTTCATGTGAAACTATCAAAAATCAACTTTTTTGGTATAGTTTCAAGGGTCCTGGCATCTCTACTATCTGCAGATGGAGTAACTTCATGAATATAAATATAGTATCAGAAGATAAAAGTTAAAGTCACACCAGGAGGCTTTTTATCTCAATGAGGCAGCATGTGACTTTATAAAAAAAGATGGGATTTGGACTAAGGTATTGGATTGTTCTGAGGAGTATTAAAAAGTTCTTCAAAGGAGAAAATTACTTTCAGTCTTTTTAGAAAATGATTTCAAATAATAGAATTTACAATGAGGTTTATTCTCTTCATATTGAAGATGAAGATGTAGAAAACATCTAGAAGATATAATCACTGTAACCATAAAACCAAACTCACTGCCATCAAGTTGACACTGACTCCTGTCATGTGTCACTCACCATGACTGTAGAGCAGAGGACAGAACTGCCCCCTGTGGGTTTCCAGGACTGTACATTCTTCCTGGAGTGGACCAACAGGTGCCTTCCAATGGCGAACTTTGAGGTTAGCAGCCCAACCTGTAACCACTATGCCACCAGGACTCCTTAGTCATCGTGAATAAGGTGGTAATTTGGGTGCTTTTTGTTGTTGTTGGGGCTAGGATGGGGGGCTGGGGGGCCTGGAAGGTTACTTTTGCAACAGTTTTTATCACAGACACAAGTCATTGCTAAATCACTACTTTTTGCTATTGCTGCAGCATCTTTTAAAACTTGGGGTTTGGGTGAAAGTTTAGAGAGCAAATAATTTCTGTTCAGCAATTTGGACATATTTTGTTTTGTGACATTGGTTTCAATACCCTCCATCTATCCGCATTTTTTCCACTTTCATGTTGGGTTTTCCATTTGCATTCATCTTCTTTTCTGCCCCTTCCTGCCTTCTGAGCTTTGCTTTTGGGGCGAATGCAGCCCTTTCGGTCTTATTGAATTGATGGTTCTAGGAAGTGCATTCATCATAGGTTCCGTCGGGAGACCTGTGCATTGTTTGGTTGGGAGGTGCTCCGCTAGTGAGGGCTCGAGTTCAGGCTGGAGGAGTATCTAAGAGCCCTCGTCTTGGAGGATCAACAGGCCCCATAAAACCTGGGAGTCTAGTCCTTTTTTTATGGTTTTGGAATTGTGTTCCACGTTTTTTTTCTTCCATCTATCCAGTATCTTCTCTTGTGGTCCTGATCAGTAGTGTTAGCCTGGAACTTTCTAATTCTGGTCTCAGGGTTGTGGAGGCAGAGGGTTTCATGTGGAATGCTGTTTTCCTCAAGTTGTTGATTTCCTTCTCTTCTTTGTTCCAGACAAGGAAAGACTAATAGCTGCATCATAGATGAGTGTTTATACAAGCATTTGAGACTCCAGTCATTGCCAGTAAAGTAGGAATTGGAACATTTATTGGTGGACTACATTAAGTCGATGGACCATAGTGTACCCTGGAACCCTGGATTAAGCCCGCTGAATCATTCACTACAACGTGTTTGGTAATGACCAAGAATAATAAACTTTTCTCTCTCTGTACTCCACTATATATAAGAGTATATTTGCAGCACAAATGAAAACAAATGTATCTGTAGAAATTCAAGGAGGCTGCACAATGTTTTGGGGAAATGTAAATGAATGGTGAGATTTTCTTGGAAGCCCCCTTATAGTCCATGGCAAAGCTCTAGACAGGCCTAACTCCTGAGTGGAGGAGAAGGTCACAAATCCCTCCTTGGGAATGAGAGGCGGTGTTAGAATGCCAATCTCGCAGTTTAGCTCAACACAACTATTATGCCACCACAATTCATGTATGGGTGGGTGGAGTTGTGTTCTAAATTATATATTTTGAAAGATGGATATAAATTGGAATATTATGTTGCATCTACTGCAAAAACTTCACAAAATCTTATAAAACCCACAGACTAGAGAGAAGCATCTAAGGCATTTGTTGAAATTCCTTTAGTTAGGTTGAATCATCAGAGACTAAGGCAAGACTGATCATCTTCCATTTGGAATTAATTTCCAAAATGTTACAAAATTGATACAGATAACTATCTTTAATCAATAACCCAATTCTATTAAAACAAAAAATAAGACTAGATGATCAATAATTTAGGTTTAAAAATGCTAGTAGAAATCTCCAAAATAACTTTAAAATGTTTATCTGTCTTTTGTAAATTGAGTCATTATCTAAGTATTAGAACTGATTTGAATGAGAAGAAAGAGTTCTAAAAACATTAATATTAAAACATTGAAAAATATAAGCTCCACTCGAGAAAGTTTCACTTTTCAATGAAAAAACATATAAGAAAGAATCTTATCTGAAAGATCATATCTAAGGTTAGTGACTTTCATAAAGAGTGAAATATTTTTCACAATCTATGTCACAACTACTCAGCCTTTTTCCTTTTGTGCAAAAGCCAACACTTGTCAGCATATAAAGGTATAAATGTTACTTATGGGCACTGAAAAGTCAATTTCATGTAATTTCTATGTCTTATGGAATATCATTCTCTTTTAGTTTGAACCAAATTAAAATTAAGTGCCATTCTAGTTTACAGGCTTCAAAAAACAAACAAACAAATAATAGGCTGAGCCCTGGTGGCGTAGAGGTTGTGCGTGGGACTGAGGCCCACTGGGATGGAAGTTCAATTCCAGCAGCGGCTCCACAGGAGTAAAGGCTGGACCTCCTACTCTCATCACCAGAGGGCAATGATGACTCCCCCCACCCCCCCCCCAAAAAAAAAAAAACACAGGCAGCACATTAGATACACCAGAGTTTAGAGTAGGAAAAACCAGCAGATTACTGGAGAGGACTAGATAATCAGAAAACAGGCTTTGGTCTAGGGATACACATAACCACACTTGACTGGAGCTGCCCCTAGACTATGTCACCAGTATGATGCAGCCTGCTTGTTGTGCATTGGGTTTGCAATATGATTTTTCTTCATTTATAATGCATTGACCAATGCATTACCAAAGGAGCCTTTTGGGCACATACTGTTCAGAACCTCCGTTGCTCATCAGAAAGCCATTGGTTGGAACCCACCTGCAGCTCCAAGGGAGAAACAGCCTGCAGATTTACCCCACAAAGCTCTACAGCCTTGGAAACACCATGGGGCAGTTCTACTGTCATATGAGGTTGCAATTGGTTGGGATCCACTCAAAAACACACAATGGTCTAATGCAAATGAGCTTTTTCTCCCAGTGACAGCTATGAAGAGTCCTGTATATTACCACTTTTTATCGAAAATAAATAATTCAAGATCGTTAATTTTATGGTAGAGAAAATGACAGTCGAAAAGACTACTTGATGAGCCCAAGGTGCTATTTAATTCATGACCAGAAGTTCTTCAAATATTTTTGCATTTATTCTGTTTCAAAATAAATTAGTGATTTATTCTGATTCAAAATTCATCGCAGCTAGCAGCAATGTTTGTGTTTGGTTATTATATGATTAAAATATAGGCATCCTGTCTCAGAACGTGATTCAGGAATAGCCAAAGTTATTATTTCATCACTTTTTCTATTAAATATAGGTTGTCCTGACTTCATAGCCTGGAGAGTGACCAACATTCATCTTTAGAATCAAAGGGAATATCGGAACGTAGTTAGGCAAAAACATCAAGTATTTTAGGGACTGTGACTTAGAATTGGAGTTATTTCCTACTAAGTGTTGCGAAGTCCTTCCTCGTGGCGCTGTTTAATTTGCAGAGAGAGAGAAAAACGGAAAACTTACATTCTAGGAATAGGAAATAGGTTAGTTTCCCCTGCAGTGCTGCTGCTTCCTTCACTGTCGACGCTGTATCCGCTGCCAAAGCTGCTGCCGGAGGAGCGGGTGGACACGGAGCTTTCTGCCGGCCGGTGGTTGGTAGGCTTTGCTGCATGGTGTAGGAAGAGTCAACGCCACAGTCAATAAGTCATTGATCCCTTCCTGCATAATGATACATTTTCTTAATCTACACATAATAAAGAAACAGAGCTAGACTATCACTCTGAGAACTCTCCATATCTCAACCTGCCTTTGGTTTTTATTTCCTTTACCAAATAGTGTACCATCATAATATTCCTTTACTTTATTGTTTTGATTAAAGATAAAGGGAAAAATCACTTCAAAAGGCATACCATTTAGTTTATAGATGGGTTATACCATTTAGTTTATAGGAAAGTAATCTATTCTTAAACATTATTAAACTAGTTGTGGGGTGTTTGGGTACAGGATGGTAACAGTGATAGGGCAAACATATTTTTTTCAATTTCATTGAAGAAGAAAAGGTGAGTAGAAATAGTTCCACGAGGGAGACACTGTGGAATTACTCTTCATATTAATAGCCCTGAGAACTGGAGATGCAAACTAGTTTAAATAATTGCAGCAAGTGGTTGACAGGGCTTTCCTTGTTAGAATGTAACTCTAAACTCTCCAGCAGCTTTTTAAAATTTGGAGATATTTGTTTCACTTGGGGGCACTTTCTAGCTTATGATTAGGATTTGAACATTTCATGAATTTAATTTTTGCATAGTATAATGCATATTCCCACAGATAAGTTATCAAACTGCATAAATGTTATAAATTATTCAATTGGGACATAGTTTAAACAGTGTTAGCAGAAGTCTAGTTTGCAGAAGACTGGTGAATGATTTTTGAGGCATAAGGAAGAAACAGCAGTGGTTTCTTTTGCTTTTATTTTGTGGGGAAGCAGACTCTTGGGAAAATTTAGAAATTATTGATATTTGTTTTGAGCCACATGGGAAGAGTTTATGATCATGAATTTAGGGCATAGTGATCTGATTTTGATTTTCAACCAAACCAGTTGTAACTCACAAAAGCCTTGGGTTTCCCATTTTGAAAAGATGGGGCCTCATAAGACTTAGGTTTGCCTCCTAAGACTGATTCTGAGAGGAAGTGGGCAAAGCAGGGCTTACTGGTATCTTCTCTCTTGTGTTTTTATTTTCTGCACTCCTAAATTCTTCATCAGGGCACGACTGTCCAGGGCCGTCACTAGTGCCTGCAGCTTGCCCAGGCCCTGACTATGAATTCTTTGTTCTCTTTGCAATCTAGACATACCCTAGCTATACAATCTAGTCTTTCCTGTGTAAACAAACCCCTGTACCATTAGACCTTTCCTAGGCAATTGGGGAAATGGATAGAAATGAGTCAACCATTGAGAATCTTTTACTGATCTTAAGATACCACTATTTTTCTTAAGAAGATATGAAAATATGAGGACTCTGAACATGGTGGGATTCCAAGGGCTCTAAGAGAATGAAGTGGAAAATGTGGCCACAAGGAGGAAAACAATTGGGCAGCAGGAAAGCCACCTGCTGGGTATCCGTTCTTCGCTCCCTCATCTTCAGGAGCAAGCCATCTCAAAGCTTCCGTTCTGCTCAATTCATCTTTCATTTTCCCTCTCTAGAATATTTCCACCAGCAGAATTTGACAAGAGCGATTTCAGTGACAATGCTAGCATTTCTCCAGAATAAGCAGGAAAACTTTTTTAATGGCTAGATAATTGCATTTAATAAACAGGGGAAAGCAATGTAAAAAAAGAGACCTTCATCATGTTAAAGATCCAATTACCAATTTATTACCCATGGGATTAGACTTGTGGAAATCCAATTTTAGTTATAATATTTGATTAATAGTCTCTTCTAATATAGAGAGCAAACCCAGGTAAGCAGTGTATTTACTGTCACAGTAAAAACAAGAATTTTTTAGAAGGATAATTTGCAAAAGTTAAAGGTACTATGACTAGGATATAAAACTATGAACATGTATAAAGTAAATGAAACTGTATTACCAATGACAATGAGTTAGAGCAGTCAATGTATTATAAATAAAAGTTATACGTTTTGATACATAGTATATACTCAAACCAACTAGATTGAAAATTTCTTAGAATGACATTAAATTTTTAAATTTTATCATTTGGGAGATCCTGATATAGTAATTTTCAAAGGCAATTCATAATTAATTGACACTAACCTTTTTTTATCAATTTATCCTTTCTAAATTAAGACCACTTTAATCCCACAGAGATGCCATTGAAACAGAAGAGCCGATTAATAGCAATCCTGAACTATGCTTATGCTTAAAAATGCTTGGTCTTTTTTTGGTTTCCAACTTTGGTTTTACCTGATGCAATTTCTAGTTCTATTATTTTTTCCCATAGTTCTATTATTCTTGTGAGCACTTTGAGAAATGTGTTCAGCATGTAATATAGCATAAGAGAGAGAAATCAAGCTAAAAATAAATTTACAGATAGTCTTTTTCTTGCTGTACATCTTCCCTAACCAGAGATATCTTTGAAAAGTTGTGGACATATAGTTAATATTTTAAAAGCAAGGATATCATACTATATGAGACTTAAAAAAAAAGAAAATCAAGAATTATATACTTATATTGAACAAGTATGTCTATTTAAAATATTTGTACACCAGCTTGTATCTAAGGTTGAATATCCAGATATATCAGGCATTAAGAAATAAGGTGAATAAATAAGAAATTCTAGATGCTTGGTGTTATAGTAGCGAGAGCATTTGGATGCTCAATATATTTTTACTCTTAAGCTGGTGTATTGTAAGTTCAATGTACAGACAGAGAGTCTGACATTTGGTTGGTTTCTGAAAGTGAATTAAATAAGATGGAGAATGGAAATTGCATTTGAACCAGGCTATCTCAACTTAGTATAAGATGTGATAAGGAACATAGGAATGAAGAAATTGTGAGAAGTCAATGCTAAAAAATACACATATTTTAGTAGCCATTTTCAGAAAGCACATGTATATTTACTAAAATCTTGGCTTTGAAATTGCCCTCAATTGAGCAAACATCAAGAGCTAAATACAACTTATCAACAGATAAATTTACATGTTTAAACTTAGTAATATAGATGTGCTCTAAATATATTTATCTAAATATATTAATCTAAATATATTAATATGAATACAAACATATTAACAGATAAAGTGTTTTTATAACTTTATTAACTCTCTGAAAGTGCCTATGATGTTTATTTAAAGATTTCAGTCAAATTTTCCCATCTGTTTTTAACCTTGGCTTCTTTTCATATTAATCACCCTTTATTCTCCTTCATATACTTCATATAAAAATCCACTCAGACGAATCACCCTGCTTTTGGTTCCTGAGTGTCGTCTTCCCTCTTGGGTGCTTGGGTTGGGGCTTTCCTGTCCGTGTTTTGTTGTGGCTTCTTCTGCCTTGGTCATGTTCTTTGGCCTCACTAATCTGTGCTAAAGGTGAAGGCCGCTTCAGAGAGTGTTTCTTTCATATATTTCTCTGGATTTCCCAATCAGAAGGGAACTGCTCTAAGTCTAGATCTTGAAGAGTTCTGTTCTGTGTATTTCATATAGCGACAGCCTCTGTCTGTCTGTCATTGATGGTAGTTCGCTCATACACATCATTACCAAAAGCAGAGTCTGGATTTGCATTTTGGCAGCTACCTTAGAAACTTTTTATTTATTTATTTATTTATTTTGTGGCATCACTGCCCTGGTGGGAGTAGGAAGCCCACCCTTGTTCCTGGAGAGTTGCTGCTGGATTTGAACTGTCAACCCTGTGGGCCGCAGTCCTACACACAACCACTAGGCCACCAGGACTCAGCCTAGGAACTTTTTAAAGGCCATGCTCAAGCAGCAGTTAAGGAAAAAATAGTAACAATATACATTGTTTCCCATCAAAAAAGTCACTGGATAAGATGATTTTTCATGTTCTTTGTCAAATAGGCCTTGAGAGATGGATGATATTTTCTTTAAAAATTATACTTAACATTTTTAATTTGTCATTCTGTGACCCACCTAAAGGGAGGGTATTTTTTTATATTTCCACAGAAGATAGAGTTGGGTGGGTGGTGAGAACCAGATTTCAACCCCTTGCATCAAGACTTGAATACAACATACCTGCATGAAGCAACAAACCAATAGAGAGAGATCTGTGGGCCAGTTCTACCCCCACCCTCCCACCCGCCCGCCAGAAGAATGCACTTCAGAGGAAAGCAATAAAGCTGCAGCTCAGGGAGAGGGCCACTTCTGCTCAAAGCGCACAGGAGAAAATGAAAAGGGAAGGAGAGAGAGTGGAATACATCCTAACCTGAGCAGTTAATGCACAGAGAGGATCATAAAGCCGGCCCCACCAGGAAACATAGGGTCTCTCACTGACCCATAGTGCTACAGCGGGCAACACTGGAGACACAGTGTGGGAATTGTACCTGATCTGACCCCACCAAATCAGAGCAAAACACTAAGGTTGTGCAACGGAGCACCAAGGGGAACAAAGGAATGAAGTCCCAGAGGAATACCAAAAATAGACTTTGGGGTCAGGGCACGGCACTCCATCAGATTCAACCAGAAAATACTTCTAAAAGTAAAAAAAAAGACATGAAACTATTATAGGCTTTTCTTTTGTTGTTTTGATTTGTCTTTTTTTTTTGCTTATAATTGTCTCTGCATGTCTATCTAGATAAGATAGGCAAGATAAACAATCCTGAGATGAAAACAATGGGACTGGCAGTTCTGGGGGGATACGGGAGAGGGGGAGGCGGGGAAAGGAAGGTGGGTGCAACAAACCCAAGGAGAAAGAACCAACATGTAATCTAAAATCAATGATATGAAGGGCATTGCATGCCTAGTGGTGCTTGATCACGGCCAATGTAACTGAGAGGAATTACTGAAACCCACATGAACATGATAGTGGGAAGAGAAGAGGGAAATAGAAAGAACTAGAAGGAAAAGGGCTTGTATATGGCTTTAAATACAGATATGTACATATGTAAATATAATAATATATAATGATAGGAAAACAGATCTATGTACATACATTAAGAATTAAGGCAGAAAATGGACATTGGGCCTCTACTCATATAGTCCCTCAATGCAAGAACACTTTGTTCTATTAACCTGGCATTCAGTGATGCTCGCCCTCTTGACACAATCGCTGAAGACAAATGTGTGCATGAGCAAATGTGTTGAAGAAAGCTGATGGTGTCCAGCTCTCTAAAGATACAGCATCTGGGGTCTAATAGGCTTGAGGGCAAACAAGCGGCCATCTAGCTTAGAAGCAACAGGGCAACATGGAAGAAACACATCAGCCTGTGTTTTCATTAGATGTCGATGTAATCAGGTATCAGGCACTAAAGATCCAAAATAAAAATATTCTATTGTTGTGAATGAGGGGGAAGGCAGACTGGAGACTCAGGGACCATCTGTAGGCAGTTGGACATCTTCTTACAGAAGGGTCACAAGGAAGAGACGAGGCAGTTATGGTGCAGGTTAGCACCAACAAAACACACAACCTTCCTCTACCATGACCCTACTTCTACTTTACAAATCCAGCTGGACCAGAGCATGTACACTGATACAGATAAGAGCTCTCAACCCAGGGAATCCAGAACAGATAAACCCCTGAGGATCAATAATGAGAGGAGTGATACCAGGAGGGTAAGGGGAAGATGAGGGGAGAAAGGGCAAACCGATCACAATGATTGACATATAACCCCCTCCTTGTGGACAAAGAAAAGTGAGTGAAATGAGACATCAGTCAGTGTATGACATGAAAAAATTATTTCATTAATAAATTATTTATAAATGATCAAGTGTTCATGAGGGAGGGAAATTCATGGAGTGGGGGAAATAAGCTGATACCAAGAGTTCAAGTAGAGAGAAAATATTTTGAAAATGATGATGGCAATATATATACCACAGTGCTTGACAATGGATGGATAGATGGATTGTGATAAGAGCTGTAAGAGCCCCCAATAAAATGATTTTAAATAAAGAAAGAGACATTTCAACCAACTAGATGTGTGATCTCAATTCCACAAGGTCTGGTTTGATTGAAAAAAATTTAATACTATATTAAAACGGAGAGCATAGCTTCATGAATTAAAATAGAAATGATTATTGTATGTTTTTAAAAATGAGCAATTAAAGAAAATAATATGTATAGTCACATTACAGGGGAGCCACTAGAGAGTATTGTTCTAGAAATGGATACTTGAAGTCATTCTATCTCTTGGCATGAAGTGATGCCCCTCTTTCTATATTCTTTCAGGAAATAATATTCTACAATTATATATAATGCTTCCTAATTTTATGATTTTGAAATGTGCAATTTAAGAAGATTCTAAACCTGCTTTGTTCTTCTCTTTCAGCACTTCAGAAATCATGGCCATATTAGATATACACGCTTTATGTACCTGCATATTATACATTAATATTGTTTATTTTACTGAAGAATTGAGGTTCTATTACAAAGTACATTTTATGAGGCATTGCTTTACAAACTACATCTTTTCTTCTTGTATACCTTCTTGAATTCCTAATTTTGCTATAAAATGGATCAAATAAATATAGTATACAATAAGAGTACACCCATTGATGAGGACCTTGTTCCCTAGAGAAATAAATCTTATGGTTTCATTTTTTTAAGTCAGTGTTTCAGAGGACATTTCAGGTAAATGTATTTTCTCTCCTGTGCAGCAATTTAATCTGTTTTAAATTTTTCTTTGACCTCTTTAGTACATTTTGCTGCTTGATGGTAGATATAATTTTATTTTATTACTGTAGTGGAGCTCACCTTAATTAAACCTGCTAATGTCTCTTTGACTGCACATCTGTCTTCAATTAGCTGGCCCGGCTGTTTTTTCCACCGCTGCTCTTAAATATGCGAGACTATGGCTCTGCCTAACGCAAGGTGGCAGCAGCCTTCTAAGAGGCCACATGCATCAGATTTGTAGCTTCAACTGTCATTGCACAATCAAGGAAATTTAAAGTTGAAAAGAATTCTTTTAGATAACCTTTTCCATAATAATCATTTCATTTATTAAAAAAAGAACTAAGTCCTGGAAAAATGTAATCGTTTGTCCAAAGTCACAGACTAACGAATGAGAGTGTTAAATCTAAAGCGGGCTATTTTCATTCACTTTTCTATCACATTAAATTTTCTCAAAGTAAAAATATAATATATCTGAATATATTTGAATTCTGCCCTAAAATGTACACACGCTTCCTATTTTTGATGTTCTATCCATAGCTTTATAAACGTGGTACAATTCAGAGCTATATCCAAATATTTCAGGTATACTACAGACAGCCTATGATTTTCCACATTACATAGTTAATACAGCATTGACTATTACCTGAAGAACAAAATGTATGCATACAGAATTGCAATAATCACTTAATATGCAATAAAGCAACCAATAATTCTTTGCATGTTCCTCTAATTCAATGATGGAACAGAAAAAATGAATGTGCATGTTACGTGAGAGGGCATGAAAATAAAAATAAAAATAGAATTAATTTTTCTATGGATTTTTAAGCATTTCAGATATATCTTTTTTTCCTAGCTGATTTTAATTTCAAATGAGCTAAGAAGTGAAGGAAAAGAGAGGCGCTTGGTGAGATGGATGGACACAGTGGCTACGACAATGGGCTCAGACCGGGCAACAATGGCGTGGACAGTAGTGATCTGAGTCGTGGGTCTCTCTGTTGCAGGAAGATAAGGTTGCTGTGAGGCAGAAGCAACTGCCTGGCACCTAACCACCACAAGAGTTTTATATGGGTCATCTTCCCTACTCTTTCATTTCCTCCTCATCATGCCCAATCTTTTCTCTCTCTACTCCCCACTTCTTATGGTTGATTTTGCTTTTTTCCCGTTCATATCAAGTGGAGGGTTTGAAGTGTTGCCTCATTTGTTGATTTAGTGTTAATAGGGATCTAAAAATGTCAATTTTTAATTATTATTATTATTTTGAATATAATTTAGTATATTTTCCTTAAATGTCCAATTTAATTGTTGTATGCTTACTATTAAAACTTAGATATATGTCTTTTAGAGGAGATATTGCACTTTACAAAATATCTGGACAGTTAGCATTTTCCTTTCCTTTAATTCAGTATCAGTGTATTCACTGGCCGATTTAAAAATTAAAGGAACCAGACACTTGAGAATGGATAGGCTTTGCTCCAATAAACTTTGTAGGAGTGCACACATACATCCAAAGTACAAGTTTTGGACCATTAAAATATTGAAAATAAAAACCTTGACTTTCCATACCAGCCATTTGTAAGAATTTTTTGTAGGGAAAATAAAGAAAGTTTGTTATTTAAATGCTTTTCTCAATGACAATTTTTTTGGTGAGATCTATCCATATCATCTTCCAGGACCTCATCTTGTTTGGATCTACAATGTTCATGGAAGCACCGATCAGAAAATCAAATAATGCATTACATTGGGTAAATCTGCTGCACAGGATCTCTTTAAAATGTTGAAAATCAAGGATGTAATTTTGAAAACTTTGAAAACTATGCCTGAGCCAAGCCCTGATATTTTTAATCATTTCATATGCGTATGAATGTTGATCATTGAATATAAAAGACTGAGGAGAAGAATCAGTGTTTGAATGAGGATGCTGGGAAGATGGAAGTACCATGGACTGCCAAGAGAACAGACAGATGTCTTGGTCCTCACTGTAAAGTGACCAGATTTTAAGTGGAACACCACTGACTGGGGGGCGAAGGGGGGTTATTCTTGATTAAAAATTTGGTCTATATGAAGCAACAAAATTTTTCATAGGATGCAAAAATAGTATTGTAATATATTTATTTTAATTTTGTTTTGTTTTGGGCATCACTGCCCTCTGATGGTGGGAGTAGGAGGCCCAACCTTTGCTCCTGTGGAGCTGGAATTGAACCTCCATCCCAGTGGGCTGCAGTCCCATGCACAACCACTATGCCACCGCGGCTCAGACCTATTTATTTTAATTTTAAAACACTGCAGGATGTTGTTAAATTATTAAAAAGTGGGACATCTGGTCACTTGCAGCCAGAATGTTAGTGGCACAGAAAGTGGGCTTTGCCTCATGTACTTTGGACATGTTTCCAGCAGACAACAGTATCTGGAGATGGCCATCATGCTTGGTAAAATAGAGAGAAGCAAAAGCAGAGGAACTTTCTCCACTAGATGGACTGTCACAGTGACAGCCACTGTGTGTTCAAATATAAGAACAATTGTGAAGAGAGCGTGGGGGCACCTGTTGCTCCCAGGGCGGCTGAACCAGAACCCCCGTGGTGGCACCTCTGAACTGCATTGATACAACACCTATTACAAAGCCATGACAAGCTATTAGAAAGAATGCTGTATTGCAGTTTTCCCTTACAAAAATCAAAATGTGTCCTTCAAGAGTTTCCACCTTGACAGTGCAGTTTCCGTCATAGAGGAACATGCACACACCATGCCTCCGTCTGCTATGTCCCGGTTGTGAAGTTCTTAATCACGGTCCACTATCATCTCTCCATCCTCATTACACTTCTAACTGCGTGTCAAGAAATGTTAGTGAAAAACTAAACCTGCTGCAATCTGAAACTTTGGAATTGACAGGTTTCTGCATCTCAACTAATCATTAACTTTCTGGTTTTGCAGATAATAGGATCAATGGTATACTTAAGGATTGGGACTAATGGGATATGAATTGAACATAAAAGGTTATTGGCAGTGCAATTAAAGGGAGTTTAAACTAATACAAAAGATAGAGGATTTGTTACCATACATAAATAAAATCGATGACGACTACTAGAGTCTTCGCATTTATAGAATAATGTTTCATTTTATAGGTATCTCCCACTTCCAAAAATATGGTTGATACTTTTCAAGAATATCATATATACTCGTGTATAAGATGAGTTTTTCAGCACATTTTTAATGTGATTTTTATGTTAAACTGTGTAGGTGCCTTGGTTGATATTTGCTCGGCTTATACTCGAGTGTATACAGTAACTGATATTGGAAAAAGGTATTTAAAATAAATACAGTTAAAAAGAGTACCAAAAATTCACAGCAAATTAAAAATAGAGAATGAGATAATATTGTGAACAGAAATAAACTAAGTTCATTTTATCTTTAACACCTTTTAGATTATAATCTCAGCTGGACTGAAATTCATAGAAGAAATAACTTATCAGTTACTAAGTTTTTGTTTTGTGCTAAAAATGGTATGTAGTCATAATAATAATAATACAGTAAAGATCCTTATAAATAAGTAGTAGGGAGAATTATATTTTAAACCAAACATTCAAGCGCTCCATCATTTGTTTTGAAGACAAACCAATTTTGCATTATTAATTTCATTCTCTTTGGTTAATAGCAGAAATATTTTCTATTGCAAATTGCTTGCCTTAGACCATCAGATGGGTATTTCCCATAGCTGATATAGGGGTTGGGGAATAAGCTGGAAAAGATACATTGAGGGAAGTTTCAGAACAGATTAATTTTTACGGTACTCCATTTTGGAGAATATTTTTCTTAAATAATCCTAATAGCATAATCCTAACATACAATAACTTAAAGACAACAATAGTGCTACCCTTAGAAAAGAAATATTGGATTTATGTAAAAAATTCTGTCCAAAGGAAGAGCCTAGCAAATGTTGAGTGTTAACAAATTATAAAGTAATGATACCATATTACTTGATATAGTTAATGCTAGAGAATGCACTGAAACATTACTTTATAAGATTATTAAAGCATATCCAATGTCCTCAAAGTAAAGATGAAGTAGTGACAGTTATTTGACAAACAAATCTAGTCCTGTAAGACTTAATCTTTTCTGTTACTTTCATTGATCTTTTTACTCTTTACAAATACATCATTTCCAAACATACTCTATAGAAGTGGTTGCTTATTACCATACAAAATGCAAGGATTATGAATGAGGCTGGAGCCAGAGGCCAATAAAATAAAAACTTGATTAATTTACATATTACCTAGATATTTTTAAACATGACAATGTTTAGTTGCATTTAAATTTTATGCAATTAGTTAATGACTAATTGCATTTTCTTTATTCATCTCAGTTGAATGCAGACAAACATGCTTTCCTTATTCTTTATAATTCTTCCCAGATACCTTTGAACTGATACTCAATAACTATATATATATATACACACACATATATACATTTGATATATCATGAACACATTGAAGAAGTTCTTTAGCATAATATGCATTATAAATAATAAAGTAAATACATGTATGTATGAGTGAATGATGTACATCCAATATAGGTGATCCAGATAGTTAAGCCCCAATTCATTGCCATTGAGTTGATTCTGACTTATATCAATACCATTGGACAGTGGAGAGCTGCCCCAGATGGTTTGCAAGACTGTCATCTTTATGGAAACAGACTACCACATCTTTCTCCCTCAGAGTGGTAAGTTCAAACAGACAACTTTTTATTTAGTAGCTGAGTGATTTAACCACTATATCACCTGGGATCCTTAACTCAGATAATAGTTCTTGTAAATTATCTATACATAAGCACAAAATTCCCTTTGCAATCTTCATTATTTAAGAAGATACTGGATTATATTAAGAAACAAGAAGTATGAATATCAGATTTCCTTGAAATTTGAATCAAGATTCATTCAATTTTTTCTATTTCTATTATATCAGTAAAATGAATTTCCAATACATGTGATCAGTAAGATAGAGAATGAAATCAAATAAGGAGGGAGAAAATAGTTTAGAAATGATTGTTTTTCCAACAGCTGTTATCTTCAACACGAGGACACACTAAAAGGTTATTCTGCATTCAGAACACTCCCAGCCATTCACCTTAGACTGAGAACAGCACAGTTAGTGCTGATAGGCAATTTACCAGTCAACTTAAAAGAAAGAGAAATAACAAATATGAACATATATTTATAGTTCAGTCTTAGGCATGCATAATAAAATAGTTTAAATGAGTTCTATAAAATGAAAAAGAAATGCCATTCATGCTTGAAAATTAACATTGTAAGAGAAAGGAAAGAAAGCGTTCTGAAGTGCAAGTGGAGGCCTAGGTGACATCAAAAATGTAAAGACTCCGTGGTCCTAGGGACCTCTTGTAAGAAATTCTGAATCGGTCCATATCATTGGCTCATGGAAAAATTATGATCAAACACAGAGGTCTATGTCAGCAGTTTTTAAGGTATTTTGACCTCAAGACTCCTTTTACACTTTTAAAATTTGTTGACCACTCTAATTCCTCGGGCTTGTGAGGCCTTAATCATATGCAAAAGGAAGACAGATCAAACCTTACAAAGAAAGTTCTAAGTATGTATGTATGTATGTGTGTATTACATTAGCCAATCAGACCTAAGATGCGACAGCATCTCACGCAGGGACTAGAACACTCTCTAGGGGATAAAGAACAAGAGTGAAAATAGCAAATGGCATCTTAGTGTTCTGAAAAACTGTTTTGATCCTGCATAAATATGAAAGTGTCTCTGGGCTCCCGTCAGGCAGTGGACACACTTTGAGAACTGACCTAGACCTGCAGTGAGGGAAAAGAAATACGATGAAAATGAGAAGAAACCATTCAGCACTACATTCCTGAACCATCGTTGAAAACCAATGCATGCATGAATATCATTTTATGTTTCAGTTTACTTTTGTAGTCAATTTTTTTATCTCCTCAAGTTGTTAAATGTGTGTATTTCTAAAGATTATTAGAATTGATATTCTCATTAGTTTTCTCTAAATTTCTTCAGATAGTCTTTCATCCTATACTCCACAATTCTAGAAGAGTATGCTCTGGGTCGAGAGTTGCATATATCATAAAAACATGTACACTCAAGCTATTTTATGTCTTACATAAATTCATAAGAAATAATGATATTTGGTAATCAAAGTAACGCAAATTCTTTCAAAGTGGTTTTCTTTATATAATTAGATTTATTCTTTCTATAATATTTTGAAGAATAGAAAGTCATTTACATTTTAATGCCTTTAGCCGTGAGAATTTTTATGACAAATGAAATTTGAAAATATATCATAGATTCATATAGAAACAAATCTGAATTAAAAAAAAAGAAAATTCACTGAAATCGTCACTTCTGAGTCCTAGCCAGTGTATAGGATAGAGTAGACGACCCGGGAAAGGTTTGAAGATGTCTCTCTGTAAGGGAGCTGAAAGCTCCACGCTCTGCCTTGCAGCATTGCAGGGTTCTAAAGGCTCACGCCACCAGGGTCCCTAAGGTAGCTGTAAAAAATAAGCTTTCTAGATATATCTATGTTCTGGATCTTTGTATGTAAGTGGAAGATAAAAACAGAATTGGTTGTGAATTTGAAATGTCTGAAGATAGACAACTTTTGTTACACTGTTGTTAAGAATAACCAAAACAGGAAATAGATTTTTAAAAATTTTGCTTTTCCTTATACATTTAAAAACAGATGCCAACAAAAAGAAAAACAAAAACAGATGCCAATATTTCTGACTTTTCCAAGTTTTTTTTTAAATTGCCTTGTTTGGTTGATGATATTAATCTTTTCACTAACTTTTGGTCAAATTATCATCAATTAAAATTATTTTTTAATTTGTCAGTGCCTTAAAGCACATTGAGATACAAAATTATGACTAAATTTACATTATTTCTTTGTACACACCTAACATACTCTGCATGCCAGTGAAAATTTTTATATTTCCATTTAAAATTCTTATGTATTTTTATTTCTTCAATGATTATTGGTATATTATATATACAGTACAGTAGTCAAAACATTTAAAAAATGCTTTCAAAATACCCTGTATACCCCAGTCCCCCAAATTAATTTGGCCTTCTGCCTCCTTGAAAAAAAAAACCAAAATTCAGCACCCCCATGACAATGAAAACTTTTGTACAATAGCCAACTGTAAAGTGTGGGTATCTTCTTTTGCAGGGTCCCCGCCCCCACCCCCCTCATACACACACACACACACACACACACACACACACACACATACACACACCACGTCAGTGCCAGCAGTGCCCACTTTGGAAAACATTGCTGTCTCTTATTTCATAGCCACATGCTATTTTCAGATAATCTTGCACAATGAAGAATGGCGGAAAACCACGTTTTCACAAATTTTAATACATGTTAACGAAAAGTGGAAAAATATGAATCCACTCGTAGTTTGATGTCTAGATTTAGGCAATCTTGGAAAGCAGCCAAATTGTGTCTGTGGTATTCCTCCAGCTCTCTTTAGTAACTATTCCCCCAGGAATCCCTCCAATAAGTGTGATAATGCTTCGACCCCCATGCCCAGATGTACTGACCGCTCAGCATCCCCACTGTCAAGTGTCCCCCTTCACCTTCCCACCACCCGAGCTTCCCAGTTCTTTACCCTGGCCACTCGGACTTCTCTCTCGCCTCTCCGCAGAGTCTTGCGGCCTGGTGGTAATTTATTAAACGACTCTTTTGAAAGTTTTCTCAACCGCCAAGTAAAATCACCTGTATTTTAAAAAGGAGGCACCTGAGAGAGGATATGCTAAAGACGTGTCATGAGTTGTATTCAAGAAACTTTGGCAGGAGACAAATGAGATCTTTCTCTTCGTATCCTGCATCAATCGTCCTGTTAATCGTCCACAGGCTCACAGCCTAGATCTCTTGAGTGGACATAACATTATCTAAGTCAGTGTTGACACTCAGATGGGCCAGTTAATCTTGCTGATCATATCAAATAAAAGGAACATGCAGATTTCCTGTGTGGACCTAAGCAAACTGCGCATGGTGAGCTGCAGCTCCGTGGCCACAACTGAAAATACAGTCGACGGAAGGGCGGCGAACATCCATCTGCAGATGAAAGTGCCGGGTATCGGAACAATACGTTTCTGACGACCGTGGTCTCTGCCTAGCAGAGCTGTCTCTGATAAACAATGTTCAATGGCTTCAATACACCTGAACATGAATCAGTAGTTATCCAAGAAATAGGTCGACTCAAGTGACAAAATTGAAGTTTATAAATCTATCCAGAGAACAAAGAAAACACTATCGAACACTAAAGCTATTCCCTTTAATTCTGTGATTTTGTTGGAAGTTTGCTGTTTCTACATCATTCCTACTTTAATTCCCTTTAAACTAGCCCCAAATTTATTTTTTTGGGGGGGGGGCATCACTGCCCTCTGGTGGTGGGAGTAGGAGGCCCAACCTTTGCTCCTGTGGAGCTGGAATTGAACCTCCATCCTATTGGGCTGTAGTCCCGCACACAATCACTACGCCACCGGGGCTCAGCCCCAAAACTTATTTTAAACCTTTTTTTTCCTTTTGCCTTTTCTTCTCTGTTGCCCTCTCCCCTGCCTCCTGCTCCAGACCTCAAACACATTTACATGAGAAAAGTAGAATCTATTTTTATTAACTTCTTATATCTTTTAGAAGATTTCACCTCCAAATGAAGTCATCTTTATTTCTCTTACAGACCCTATCCTTTCCAGAAACATAGGAGGCTAATGAGAAGTGAACTTGCACTTCCTATCAGAAGTGAGGGGACACTGATTAACTACCATGTGAAACTGTGTGCAGTGCCCAGCTAGTAGCCTGACCCAGCCACCCAGCACCACTTCCTGAAGAGAGCAGCTCCCTCAGGGCTGGGGTCCTCAGAGGCCCCCCACAGGACGCAGGCAGTGATACTCTTGGCTGACAGGTGTAGCAAGTGAGTTTATTCAAAGGGACTGTCCCTCAGTGGTCAATGGAAGTCACCTCAAGTTTTCCTTCTGCAATCAGGGGGCTCCAAGAACACCTGACCATCCCTCTCCCACAGATTAAAAAAAAAGTTTTATCTTCCTGACCCACCTCTCCAACCCATCCCAATTGCTCTAATCTGCTTGTCCAAGCTGGTGGGGTAGTTCTGTGTGCTGTATAGAAACTGCATCTAAATCTAAAGCTTGCATTTTAAACCATTGTACTAAATAGCTCAGCATTTTTCAAACTAAACCTAACATTGAATACGTGCAATGTCAACTAGCTTAGTCTTCAGTTTTAAGAAGGCTTTAATTAGCTTCCGTTTGTGGATGATTTCCTCCTAAACATTTACTTTCTATAATGTCTTTCTCCTCATAGTTTCAACCTCTGGGAGGGCTGGTCTCGTGTCCATCCCCAAATTCCCAGGGATTTCCAAGTACAAATAGAGAGTTCTTTAGGTATCAGGCTGATATGGCGACATCTGTCTAACCTTTTCCCTCAGGCTCCCTAGCAGGCAGATAAACCCCTGAGGGAAAAAAAGTTCCTCCTGGTTTAACTCCAGAATTCTTGCTTGACCCATAGTTTATTCAACTTCTAGTAGAAACACTTTGAGAAGGCTAAAAAACAAGTTTGAATGGCTCGCTAGGGGGAAATTTAATCACTTTTTATGGCTGGGCGTCCAGATGCAAACACACAGCACCCTCTACGGGCCCCGCTTCCTGCTGCACTGGGCCTGCACAGTGGAAGGTTTTCTTTTGTTGGTTTATAGTGGCTTTGCTACCAGCTGTTGGAAAGGAGAAGCCCACAACTTTAAATGGTATTCCACTTTCATTTCTAATTACCACTGATCGTTTGTGTAAGTATATGAATGATAAGGAACAAGTGAAAGTGTGCACTTTTTTAATTGGCATCAGAAAGGGTTTGATTTAAAAAGTGTGGCCACAACTGTCTTTCTAAGGCACAGGGTCAGAAATCTGTCACCAGACAACAGTTATATTCCTGAAGGTGGAAATGTCTAGCTGTGCATTCCCATATTCTTCAATCCTGCCACCCCTCTGACTTGAATACATCATCTATCTGGTGTGATAAAATGAGAAGATGGGTAACAAAACACACTTCAGAAGGCAAATGGAAGACTCGTATATAACCACTCAAAATTATTGTTACTGACCAAAAACATGTTTATATTGATGTTTTTAATTTTCACAATTAGTTTCTGTCTTAGCTATAATGGCTTGCATTTTCCATGGATTTCATGATAGAGATGTTTGCGATTAAATTTTTGCTAAAATGCATGCTTGAATCATATTCTGGGAATCCTATTCTACAGCAGGAGGTGAGTGTTAAGTATACATATATTATAGTAAAGATGGTATTTTATTTATCATCCACAAGAACTAAATTAAAGAGGAAAGCATATTATGTCATTGAGTTGTTCTTTTGGTTGTGAGCTAGATAAGGAATGTCTCCATCAGTCATGACAGGAGGGCAGAAGTATGAAAACATCTGTGCATGTATTTGAAAACAAAATCACAGCCATCATGTCAACTTGGACCGACAGCCACCCTGGAGGACAATGTAGGACTGCCTCTTTTTCCTAGTTTGCTTTCTTGGGAACTCTTACAGGGACCGTAACTCTTGAGGGGAGTAGAAAGTTCCATCTTTCTTTCATTTTGAACTGCTGACTGTGTGCATTGCAGCCCAACCTATAACCACTGGGCCACTGGGGCTCTGATTTGAAGACAATAATTTAAAAACAAAACACAAAAAGCTCATTTGGGATCCAAGAGAGAACTTAATCTAGATAAAGACATAGGAAAAAGTTTTGTGATGCTGAGTTGAGTCTACCTAGAAATGACTCCATGTGACAGCATAGAATTTCCCAGACTAACACCTCTTTTCGAGGGGTTTGCTAAGTCTTTCTCCCCTGGGGGGCAGGTGGGTTCAAATTACCTGGCCTTTTGGTTCACAACCAAGTACCTCACCATCGGGCCACCAAGGCTCGTGAGATACTTTATAGTAATATTTAAATCCTAATAATTAATATCGGAGCATGAAATATGGCAAGAGTTTGATGTGGCAATGGCTACAATTATGGAATGTTTCAAGTAATAAAAATGAATAACATTCAGAAATTAACTGCAATCCTTTGCTGGAAGAGAAGGAATATTGGGTATTTTTGGAAATATTAGGCCAGCTATGAAAGGAACAGTGTATTTTAGTGATAATCTAAACTGGGCTTGGTAAATGCACATTCAGAACTATCTTAATTCATGAGTTTTTTTTTCCTTAATTAACTGGATAATTCAAGAAACGATGAAGCTTTTCACCTTAGTTGGGAGCTGTGTATATTAAACTTTAAAAATTTCTGGGAATGGCATTTGACCTTTAATTTTGGGGCAAATACAGTGTAACATTATCTGTGCTCAGGGTGAAAGTGACTGAGGTTCAAATGTTGCCACCCGATTTTAAATGTATAACTATGAATATTTATATTTAAATACAATATACATGTATTTCAATATAAACATATATAAGGCTGGGCCTCCTACTCCCACCACCAGAGGGCAGTGATGCCGCCCCCCAAAAAACAAAACAACAAAACAAAACAAAACAAATATAAACATATGTATTTTAAAAAGAATATTTATTTTTGAATCTGCTGTGGTAGTTAATTTTATCATCATCGTGATCTGATTTCTGTGGGGAGTGCCATTGTTATGTTTCCTTAAAAGACAATTTTATCTCTTACCTCAGCATTGGGACAGATAGAAACTTGCTTGTCTATTTTGAATAGTGCTATGAAGTAGCTGAATTTCTACCACTAGAGCTCAGGGGAACGACCTTCTTTGGTCTGCGACCTTCAGGTGATTGTGAAGTAGATAAGATGCAGGAGAATAAGAGTCAAGGATCACCTAGATTAGCCCACCTTGATTACATAGTTTTCTTCACATTTTTACATAAGCTTTTACTTTTATTTGCTAACAAATCTCCCTCTGTCATCAAATGTTTCTGACATGGAACTGCGTTCTGCCCCCAAAGGTCCTGACATTACAAACCTCACTGGCAATGTCGCAGTCACTCTGCCGATTCTATAGTGCAAGGAATCAAGTGAGAAAACAAAAAACTGACACACTCTTTGTAGCTGCGTCATATAACAATGGCTCAGAACCCAGTGGTTTATGAATGAAATAAAGATACTTTATTTATTACACAGGCACTTGGATATTCACATGCCCAACACAGCTGATACACTTCACAGCGATGGAAACACCAGTGGAAAATGCTTGCTTGTAGCAGAGAGAGAGAGAGAGAGAGAGAAAACCTTCACCAAGTAAGGGTGAGTGAGAGCATGAACAATTTGTCCTTTACTTCCCTCTAAGAATTTCCAAAATTCACTGAATATTAAAAAAAATTACACTCATGATATGATGCAATTAAGACTGATCTACATTTCAACGGCTAGCTCCAATTGTGAGCAATTTAAACTTTTATCACAATGCAATATATTTATAGTCATGCTTGAACAGATTAGGTTAGTAGCATGCATTCCATTCTGCAATATGAATACTGTTAATCTATTTCCCAACAAAAGTGAAAAGATGCCCAGTGCATAGAAAAGTACAAATCACTGTCATCGAATATTTTATGGGTCTGATCTTGGGACTTACACAGTGATGATGAAATCTTGAAATGCCATGCCCACAAAAGCACATTTAAAAAGTGGATAAACATCTTTTATCAGAATAGCTCTAAAAATTAAAAGATGAGAACTTTAAATTTGGGGAATGTTCTTGCTGTGTGCTTTGAACAGCGCCTTTCTGCTCACCTCCTTCGGGCTTGACTGGTCCATCAGACATCACCTTCCTGAGGGCTAGCTGGCTTTGGTCTTGGTTGCCATTGGCTGGTGGAGGCAGATTATCAGACTGAGTTCTTTGAATGGGGAAGACTCCTGCTATGCTGTGTCTGTGCTGCTTCCTGGCATGGTTAGACTGACCGCTTTTATGTGCTGCTGTGGCAGTGTGAGTGAAATGGAAACCCAGAGTATGTATCCTCAGATGGAATCCGCTTCAATGTCAATCATGCAAACAGAAGTGTTCTTTTGCTCTATTGAAATCAGGTGTGTTTTCCAATGCCCGAATGACACCACATGCATAGCACTAAAGGGGGTTAAAACTGGCTGTTTCTTTGGAAATGATGACTAAGGAGAAGGAAGAATAGCAATCTGTTCCCACGGTCCGGCCACTGCCCCTCGGAAGTAGCAGTGCACGGGTCGCTTGTGAAATCTCCGTGCTCGCTTGGCCGTGCACATCCCGTGCCTATTTGTTTTGTTGTTGTTTTACAGATTAGATGAAAATACGATATCTAAGAGTGTGTAATTGCTATGTTGTCATTAATGTACAGCTACCAGACTTCGCACATCTTGACTTTTAAAAGATATTCAATGGTTAGGATAAAAAAAATAAAATTGTGAATTCTCTATTATCCTATACAAAGTGTGATTCAACAGGAATGGACTCAGCTGTGCTCCTTACTTGAGGTCTCATTGCCTCATCTCATATGCTTATGCATAGAGTAGTAGCTTGTATAGTTTTGAGAATGTAAGAAACACATTCTCTTCACAGACTTTTCAATGACCCAACTGTCTTGCGCATGGAAAGCAACGGCAGTTCACGTGCGTCATCGATTCGTGTGGCACAGAGGCTGCAAGTGGCTCCCCCCCACTACGCCCTACGGCTTGACTGTGGACGGCAGCAGTGTCCTGCCGGTGTGCTGTGTGCTTTCAGATGTCAACATCTCCTTGCTAAAGTGCTCTGAATGGCTGCGTGTGTTGTTCTCGTGGAATGCCGGGAACGCTGGCGTACCTTGTGCTTTTTTTATTCATTCCTATATTTTAAAGGATATTTAAGGCCAACAAAAAGGACACACAACATTGCTTTGCCTGCAAACACTACAGACACAACCACCACATACCATGGATCAGGTTGGATGGATGGTGAAACAAAGGAGAAACAGCCAGTTTTATTGCAGTCTAGGTAAAGTGAAAAAAAAAAAAGAATCTAAATAGGAAGGAGTAGATTTATGTATTGATAGTCTTTACACAGACAAAGGGACAGAGAACAGAGTGAGCAGGGGATGCAAAAAACAGAAAGCAAAAACCAGGGAAGGACAGCAGGAAAGGAAGGCAACAGATGAACATTAAGCTGCCATGCTGAGGAATTTATTTGCGTCTTTTACTTGGTTGAAGGCGGAGCTGTTGCACGGCGGCTTCGGCCGCAGCGATGGCGGCCCCGGCATCTTCCAGGTGCGTCTGAGTGACGCTGGTTTTGCTTTGACTGCGAGACGGTCCGTGAGATCGCAGGTGGCCTTCGGACGATGACTTCGAGCTCCCGGGGCTGCTGTGGGATTTCTCGATGGTGGGAACCTGCATGTCTGGTTACAAGAGAGCAAGACAAGAGTGAGCGTGGCCCCAGCCTTGCTCCGGTCAAGTTTGGCTAGCAAATGATTTGAAACTCCCTGAGATCTATGTTAATTCTGTGCCTTTTATGGTCCTGTTCACCGGAACTTAATGCAGTCCAGCATTTGGAAACGATTAATCATTTGGGAAGCAAATCTTGGGTGGAAGTGGGGGGAAATCCTTTGGCTTGAGAGAAGAGACCCACCAGGAGAGGAAATGGACTTGTGAACGTCTGGTTTCCCCCGGGAACCGCTCCTGCTGGTCTCACTGCCTGGTCAAGTGAGTCCGACTCATCGGACAGGTAAGAAACAGCAGACTCTAGCTGCTGCAAGAGGAGTTTTAATGAAATGCAGAGTGTACTTCTGGAGGAAAAGTGGTTTGCCTAGTGGCTTCAAAAGATGCCTGTAATTTCCCTTATTATTTTTTTAACGATACTTATGTACATGAAATTTCTGAAGCCCCCTTTGCATGTCCATGTGTTCATGTATTATACATAGCGACAGAAGACTCTTCCTCTCAACAGTTTTTAAGAAGGTACAGGTAACACACATGTTGCCTAATTTGATAGTCATAGACAAATTTCATATGGTCATTACACTTTAGTTTTCATAATCAGGGCACGGTTGTTTACGGCTAGGTGGAATCCTCCCAGGATCTATAAAACTCATTCATAAATAATATACAACACTCAAAGTCATCAATAGTTTATCATATTGGCATAGAGGTCTGTGGGTCCTGGCCTAGTTTCCCATCTTCCAGGACACAGACACTTTCACTTGTGATTCATGCTCTTGTCATGTATAAAGAAGTTCTTTTAAATGGTATTTCCCTTCTGAGAACCTCATCTCAGGAAATTATAATCAGGTCTGATTGAAAAATTTACATTTAATTTTTAATAACTGGTTTAGTATATCTACGGAAGAGGCTGCATAGTCCTATCACATGAGCAGTAACTCAGTTTCTGATGAGGATTGATAGTGTGTTATAGGGTAGATAGTAATGGTTTGCTCACAGGGAAAGCTGGAATGGGAACACTATAGATTTGTAAAACTAAATCTATGGCATTTGTATTTATTTATTTTAATATTATAATTAAAAAATCACAGAATTAACTTGAGCCCAACAGTTAAGATACATTTTCATGTCAGTTTTTCATGTCTATTCTTTTAATGACATGAGAAAAAATGTTCCTCATATGATGAATAGAAAAGGTTACAAAATTATCTATGTGGGGTAAGATTACATGTACGAAGAACCAATTATATAGACCATGCCCAAATGATCATGGTTATAATGCCTAACCAATGATCTGTTGGAAATTTTTATCTTATCTTTATAAATATCATAGTGCCTGCTATGAAATATTTCCATAGAGTTTGGGACCTGGGGGGAGGGGGGGGAAGTGCATGAGTCAATATAGCCTAACCTCCTCAATTTTGCAGTTTGTAAAACTGAGAGTTAAGATGTGAAGTCCCTAAAGTGATAGCTTTGATTATGGACTGATTGGAGATTGAAACCTAGCTTCTCATGATTTCATATCCGTCATTCTTTGCATATTCTAAATTTTAAAAATATGTTAAATATTTTGAATTGGCACTAATTGAATATGTGGATAAAAACTTCTACTTGAAATCTTTCCTACCCTTGGCTGGGTCGGGGAAGATACCATGGCTTCTGCTTTTGATGACGGACGGCTTGGGGGACTGCTGGCTGCTCTGGCCGGAATGAGACTTGCCATGCTCAATGCTTTCCGTCTGCTCCTTGAGAGGATACCACCGTGGAGTGTTATCGAGGGGAGACGTGCTTGATAAATCAATCAGCACCTAAAAATTGTACAACATATCAGTGGAATGTATGTATCAAGCCTTTTTCTTCATAACTTTTTCCCAATGGTCTTAAATTTGATCAAGGTTATCAACTCAAGTATATAGTATAAACTCTGAAAATGTCAAGGGTGTGGAGCTTAGTTTTTGCATTGTTCATCATACTTTCAATAGTGTCTTGGGCACAGTAGATATTCAATAAATCCTGGGTTAAATCAAACTACATGCACTATTATAAATATTACTGAAATTAGTTGTTAGATCATGTAAAAAAGGAAGAGTTAGAAGTAAATATCCTTATAAAACAGAAACATTTTCTTTGATTATAAGATAGCCCTAATTTTGGCTAGCAATTGTAAAAAAAATTTGGTTTTACTCACAAGAGATACCAAATGAAAAGGAAAAAAAAAACCTGAATAATTTGCAATGACTCATATTTGATTGGGGGACATGACTAATAATTGAGGATAAGAAAATATAGCTAACAGTATTTTTTTCCTCAGTGCTCTATTATCAGGTGCAATTTTCAATGGCTAGTCTACTTGATTTAGTGAGGCATAAAATAAGTGAACACTAGACAACAGATATATGCCCTAGGTTAATGTAAACATAACTCAAGAAACTAGAGGGATTTCAAATTCTTAATTTTTTTGTCTTCAGACATTATGCCAGATGTAGTCTATATCCTCAAGGAGTCCTGCCTAAACCAAGATTAGTCCAGGTGGCTGGAATAATTAGAACTTATCAAAGCTCTAGTTTGTCGAGCAAGAAAGGGAACAAATATAGCCTCCTGTGATCTCTGATTACACAACTGTTCAGTATAGTTTTTTTATCGAAAAACAAGATTTTTATTTTTTGAGATAATTATTTTTTTTTAATTTTCATTCAAAACTTCTCTATACAAACAAAATTTAATGTTTAGAACATAATAAATGAATAAAGAAATCACAGGATTGGACTACCAGATTTCATGATTAGGTTATTTTTATTTTGGTGAATCTAAGTAAACATTTTGTATTTCTCTTTTCTAGTTTTGCTTAAAATATTTTGAGAGATTTTTCTTTGGATACTTGTTACTGCAATAACAATATAAAGTAGCATGCCATTTCACACATACATCATTAATAGCAATTGACTAGAAAAAATGTATTTTAAAAGATTCAGCTTATTTTAAAATAGGACTTTTCTCTGAGACTTTATCATAGTCACTTGAACTTTTTTTTTTTTAGTTTTTTTTGGGGGCATCACTGCCCTCTGGTGGTGGGAGTAGGAGGCTCAGCCTTTGCCCCTGTGGAGCTGGAATTGAACCTCCATCCCAGTGGGCCGCAGTCCCGCGCACAACCACTACGCCACCGGGACTCAGACCAGTCATTTGAACTTTTCTCGGTACTTTTATCTTGCACATCTATTATAATACACTTGAAGACATCCATCTCCTCAAGTAATAAGTAGGAAATAAATCCCATCGCTCAAAAGATATTATTCATAAACAGCTATTTGATAAGATTTTTAAAACTTGCTGCATCCCAAGGTTTCACCACAGTTGGTTTCCATTGGCAGCAAGTAATGGAAAGGAAATGGTCGGCTCACCTCCCCAAGAAAGTCACTGGAAGAAAATCTATCATAATCCCAGACTGTCACCTCCAGTGTCTTCTTCTTGAGCTACAGTTTAAATGAAAACGCCATTAATCTCATTTTTCCATCATATGCTTTTAATTAAATTCATACTATAGACACACTTAGTTTCACTTCTTTGAACTCTTTCTTTTCGTGAAAAAAAATTTTAACATGTTACCCTTCAAAAACATTATAGTAACTATTATATGAAAGCTTAGTGATTTTTGTAACACAGCACAGTGTTAAACTTCATTATTTTGTGAGAAAAAAGGGTCACTTTTACTTCTTTCCTATTCATCCATTCCCTCCAGTCTTTGAGCTATAAAGCAAAATCTACAAACTTCAAATAAACCTATAAAGAGATCTGGGATCATGAAGGTAAACTATTTGGATTATAGTTCATTGTCAAATGAACTCTATATATTTGACTATCAAATATATATAAAATACAGCATAACATTATTTCATTCCTTTACATTAATTTAACTCATTTGAAATCCAAGAATCCAAATCATAATTTATAGAGCCATTATCAAATTATAAAGTATCCGGCGGACAAATTAGAAACCTCGCTCAAAAAGGCAACCCATGTAAATTGTTTTCTATCGATGTCTTCATTCTGTTCAACTTATATTCTTTCCCTCTGTTTCAATATTCTAAACTATTGATTATTTTCTGTCATTGATGCAAAATTATGGTAGTCACTTTATAAATCCTTTTGTGTGCCTTTGCTGGGAGTCATTTGGGGGTGGGTGGCTCTTCGGGACAGTCATCCTTGCGATCGTTTTCTCTTGTGCAGTTTCCATTCTTTCAAGGCCAGATTCTGAGGAGGCCTCTTCTCAAGTTAGAGAAGGAACGAGCTCTTGCCAGTTTGTTAGGCTGGCAATAAAATTTAATGTCGTCAATCTTCATTTACTTTTAATTCTTTATGAAAGTCCAAATATAGGCAGTTGGAAAACATTTTTCCCTAAGATTAAGATATATATATATCTCGGAGCATTTGAAAAAATTAAAGGATCAATAGAAAATTTCCACATTTACTTCTTTATCTTTGAATTTTACTTGTTGCCTTTTACTGGTTTCTTATCTTGCACATGTCATATATTTTTTAAATTAAAAGTTCAATAACTTTGCCATAACTTTTTATATTAGCCTAAACCTGTTACAGAGAAAGCAATGATTACCTACCTGTTCCATGGAGATACTTTTATAGATTACAGTTTGATTCCACTCAGGATTAAGGCTTTTCTGAACATATTTAGTCCTTCTCTTGTACTCAGCACTGAATTAGAAGAAAGCAACAGTTAATTTGAATATTCACCCAAACTAAAGACTTTAGACAAACCAGGATATCATACAACCTTTCCAGAATGATATTTTGCTTAGAATACCTATATAATCATTTCTTCAGCACCATGTCTTAAACCTTATTTTCAGTTGAATGCACATGATAGTTTTAAATTGTCTCAGACATCTTAATATTATTTTTCCTATTCATTAAAAAGGAAAAGCTGATAGGTGATCTAATTATAATTATATTATCATTTTGAAATGGTACTCTTCTCTGAATACATGAGATAACAATCTGAACTATATGATAATATCAATGTCTTTTTTCCTGTCAAATAATAATTTGATATTTACTTTTCTAATAGTTTAACATTTCATCATGTAAGCAAATTTAGGTTTTTCTCATTTAACTTTCCCTAAGAAAAAGCTAATATTTGTATTGACTAACAAAAACATTGAGATAAGTGAAATTTTAGGAGTATTTTTACCCTAAAATTAAGCCACATCCTGACACTCTTGGTAACCTATAATATTTCATCTAGCTACACAATTATTTCAATGAAGTATAAACTACTAATTCATGTCAATAACATATCCTTTATTAGGTATACTATGAACCTAACCTAAATCTTTTCTTATTCCTTAAAAATGGACACATTTCAGTTTTTCCCTAACATTCCTTCCTTCTGAGTAAGTGAGAAGCTTAAACTCATCATATTTAGTAGCCAATTTACAATGTACCCTAAATCTATCCTAATCAAGTCTGGCAGAATATCAGTGTCTGGCACCTGCCAATTGATGTGGGTGTATTTAAATCACTGCTACCCACTGTTAGCCAATGGGCAAGACAGTGCTCTCTCTAATCTTTAGTTTTGATTTGTTTTAAGAATGAGAGCTATATAAAATTTTACTACTGAAGAAAAGTTGCTTTTTTATAGTGTTTCTAAGGAGCCCTGGTGGGGTCAAATGATTTCTGGTAACATAGTGGGTTGCAAGCTGGCATGTTATCTAAAGGTCAGTAGGTCAAACCCACCAACTGCTCTACTGGAAAAATACGAGGTTTTCTCCCACAGTAAATATTTGCACCTTTGAGGTTCAAAGGCACAATTTTCTTCTTATATGGTCACTACGAGTTTGAATCAATTTGATGGCCATGAGTTTGGGTTTGAGTGGGACTCTTTTGGTGGGGGACCTTTGAACATTGGAATGCAAGCTTCAGACCCACTAGCTGGTCCTTGGGATAAAGATAAAGCCATCTCCAACCATAAAGCTTTATAGACTTTCAAACCTAATACCAAAGTTGCTATAGCAACTTGATACCAGTGAGTTAGACTGGTATAAAATAATTTGGTATACTTCTGTAGCTCAAGCATTTCGTATCTCCTTTTTGCAGAGATAACACACCACTGACTACATGCATGTATCCCAAAGACCTGCCCACTGCCATCAGTTGATTCAGACTTATACTGACCCAGTAGGACAGGGCAGAACTGCCCCTTTGGTTTTCAAAGACTTTTAAATCCTTATAGCAGCAGACAACCTCATCTTCCTCCCATGCAGTGATTGTAAGTTTGAACTGCTGACCTTGCAGTGAGCTGCTCAGTGCATAATCCACTGTCCCACTGGGACTGCTACATACTCACAGATTTAATTGTAATTACTAAAAAAATAATAGCAATTGTCATTTTGAGACCACATTATGTGACAGATTTTATGCTTATCACTTTTCATACAGTATGTCATTTATCTCATAAAAACTGGAAAGGAGGATAATATTATTCCTATTTAGTAACACAAGAAACCACATTGGAAAAAAAATCGAATAACTTATAAAATGCCAGTTCGGAAATTCCAGTCCACGCCCCTCATGATGCCACTCTATGTTCTCCAAAGGCGGGCTTCCATTGTTTTGATATCATCAGCACCCTGTCATCATGATTCTGCCTCAGATTGACAATGCACAAAGATCTAATATGTGGAAGTGGTTTTACATCTTCTATGTCATTATCCATGGCCTTTTATGCTCTTCCAGTCATTACCTGCATTAACAAAACATGCTCTCTGTTAAGCATAATGTTGACTCTCCCTGTCAGCCTGTTCATTTCTCCGGGGTCTCCTTGGATAAAAAGACAGCCGGGTTCTGAATGATTTGATTGACCATGTCTGTTCAAAAATGAGACTATTTCTTTAACAGAGGAGTCATTTCTCATATCAGCCTGAGAGCTGTGAAGAGCGACCCAGGATGATAGAGCCGAAAATAACAGAAGCTCAATCACAGGGTCAAACCACACTGAAAGCTTTGAGGATGCGCTGTCAGGAAAGGGGTCCTGGGCACTAGCGATGCCGTGGTGACTCAACCGAGCCATTTGGATAGTTAAAGAAATCAAAAACTGCCTCTTGTAGGCAACCGCTTGCCAGGATTAGGGAAAAGATCAAGTGCTAATGCCACACACAAAAACAAATGCTGCATTATTGATATTATTGGTCGGATTCAAATTCCCATCGCCCAATTGCTACAGATGGCACAAGATTCACCTCTTCAACTAAATAAAACATCTAATGTGTGATGCAGATAAGAGATAGGCAAAAAACGATACAAAAGGTGCCTTTGGGTCTTTTTTATTAGGAGTTGGCCTTAAGTGGACAATGCAATAATGATAACATATGATGAGCTACACCAGAAAACATTCCCCACTATTGTCACACAAAGGCCAATGGGCGCATGGGTTGCTGCAAAGGCACGAGAATAGGCTAAGTTGGGTAGCCTATGTGGCACAACAATAGTTTTGTAGTTGTAGGAAGTTTGAAGGCACAGGATTGTTTCAATATTAGACGGAAGTAAAGGACAAAGACCAGATGCTTATTATCTTTCATGGAAGACACACATCTCGTACTAGACATACCGAAGACTAACTCATTCCTTTTGAAAACTATCTCAAGATGCTTTTAGTTGAAGCAAAAGTCTCAGAGGAACATAAGCCATGAGTATTACATGGGAAGCTACGTATGTTTTGGTGAACTTCTTCTAAACAAAAATTTTAACCATGTCTCATTTCAGGGTGGTATTACTTCCTTATTTAAAAGTTCTAGATTTCTTCTATTTTTTCCCTTCCTGTGTCTTATTGCTCACATCTTCTAAACTTATTAATAATGTTGAATTTACTCAAGTAGGCTAATCCAATAGATTGTGAACTGTAGGAACATAGAAATTCAACCCAATTCAAAGTGCAAGGGAATGTACACATCATATAAAACACAAGACCCTAAGCGTAAGAGCATATCTTGACATGGAAAGAGAGCGGACTCTACCTGGCATTCTGGACAACCATGACTTGACTGGATTGTTCCCGAGAGCAAGAGTGAATGTTACAAGGGGAAAGCAGAAAAGACAGGAAGAAAAGAGTTAGGAACAGAAATACGGAGGCAACAACTGAGAGAAATCATGAGAAGAGCTATACCATAAGTTGCATGAAATAGAAAACCATGTTAGAACTAACAGAAAAGTAATAAATCACATGTTATCTACATTCGAAGTTCTTAGACATTGTAATAAGTGAGAAATACAGTAATTATTAAATGAAAAATTTAGGACTTGATCATGAGTCATATTTGGGACTCTTGGGTAAACCCCACTCAGTGGCATTTTTTGGGGGGGGTGTTGACAAATTGCATAGGGATTGTAAAATTGTATGTCTTTCCTGGTTATTTACATTGCCGATATTTTAACAGAAACACAGCAGGAGGGACCACTGCTTTAGTTCTGCCTCCCAGGGCCCATGTACAGGGGAATGAACACTGTCCCGAGCGGCTCCATCCTCACTGTGTCAATTCATGCCACCGAGGGCCTTCTGATTTTTCACTCACCCTCAACTTTACCACACATGTTGTCATTTTCCAAGGACACGTCACCACCCTCAATTCTAACGTAGACTGTAGTTAAGAAAAGATTCCAAACACACACTCCTCGCCTTCAGGTTCACTGTGACTCAGAGCAACTTGAGAGGACAGAATGGAGTTACCTCCCTCCCTCCTCCCCCACCCACCCCGGGTTTCCTAGGCTCTCCACCGGCACAGATCTTTCTTCCACTGAGGTTGGAGGACTGGAACCACCAACCTTTCTGCTAGTAGCTGAGAACTGTAGGCCTCGGCCGTAAGAGATCATCTTACTAAAGGATAGGCACTCCAGTACAATATAAAACATGATTGCATAAGATATGATTTTAAAAGATAGAAAAGAACAGTCTCATTTTCATTCATACATTAACAAATTCTAACTGGACTCAATACCAAAGGTTATGATTTAGTGTGGGTTCATTTATATTATCACTAAATAATAAGGACAGCCAAAGGACTCACACCTTTCAAGGCAGAGTGAGGTTCTCTTATAATTGTTGTGATATTTCATAAAAATATAGCCAGACTGTAGTTAATGCTAGCACAAAAATATAAAAATTAAAACAAAGACTCCCTTCTCCTGGCTATTGGCTTATTATTAATCACCATATAAAATTATTGTTTCTCAAAATTTTCATCAGATTAAAAATAGAGCAACAAGATTAAATTTCTAAAGAAAATAATTAGGGAGGATGAGATTAAAGGCTCTATACAGAATTTTATAGTGCACCTTGTGCTTTTCAAATACTTTTTGAAGTACTAATTTAATCCCCTGATAATAAAAAAGTGATGGCTCTGCTGCTTTGGTGTTCTCAGTATTAACAAGGAAATGGAATCACAAAGTTTATGGTCTGCCTCTAGTTATGTGATTTGTAAATCGCAGACTAAAGCAATGTATAAACTCTAGTTGACTTCTGCCTAAATAAACCATTGTCTGAGAACACACATTATGACTGCAATTCTTTTATCTTGGTTGAGATTTTTGGGGGGCCCACAGCATAGTCTTCCTTAGTGCAGGTTCCATGTCTACTTGAAAAGAACACACATTTTGCCATTGGTGGGTAGAATGTTTATAATTGTCACTTGGGTCATTGAGAACAAATTGTGAAACAACTGGGAAAATTAGTAAGAATTATTAATTTCTCAAAATTTGTATTGTTATATAGATTCTGATTATTTTGAAAACAAGAATCTTTCTCTTTTAAAACCATATTTTATGTTATAAACTGAAACTATATACTAAAAAATGTTTAAAAATAGCTGAGATTTACCTCAGATTAATCTGAGAAGGAATCAGTAAAAATAAACATGAAACAGATAATTTTTGAAATAAAGAGTACATGATGAATAGTTATACTGCCTTCACTCTACCATGTTTCAAATATTCAAATTAAAAATAGCATTCAAATCCTACTTCTTAAATTAAATCACAGATGAACAAAAACTAAACTACCATACCTTTTGGACCATATGATGCACTTTTTCCCCCCCTCCAAAGTGGAGAAAATGAGGGTACGTCTTCTGGTCCAAAGGTGTGGTACCAGAGAACATTTTAGTATACTGGTATTATTTGGTTCAGATTATTTTTCTCTTGTTTTCCTGCTCTAAAAACTGAGTGTGTTTTATGGTCAGGTGCATCTTAAGGTCCAAAAAATATGGTATACTCTTCAAATTACAAACTTGGAATTTTAAAAATTATACCTCAGCTTATTAGTTTCCTGTGATGCAGTGGGTTATTTAATTTGGCTATTTTAAGCACTGCCTTTGTCCTTCTCAGTCCTGCACATTGGCCCTCTGTGATACCCAGACCAGCTTGGAAGTCAGAGGTGTGACTGCAGAGCAGCAACAGCTGATACAGAAGCCACAGCATGAGACAAAGCAGTGGGCTTCTCAGCTCACCGAACAAGCAGAACTGAGACTTTGGGGCAGGTGACTGGCTTGTCAATTGGGGTGCCTCTGGACACCAGGTGGGGGAGCTGAGTTTGCTGACCTATGCAGCTGGAGTGGAGCTTCTTTGATTTGAGGCTGACAGTGCAGTGTCATGCTCCTCGAGCATTTACTGATGACCCTAAAAGAGCCTCATCACACTGCCAAAGCAGGGCAGAGGCCGGGTCAGCGTGTGTGTGTGTGTGTGTGTGTGTGTGTGTGTGTGTGTATGTGCGTGCGTGTGTACAGCAGAGAAGAAACCATCCTGACTGAACACCTGAGCATTTCTCACCAGCAATGCAACCTGTTCATTTCCCTAATAAGCCCCGTGATATGGAGCATCATTCATTAGTTATGTCTGGAATTGCAATGAATGATAGAACACACATGAGAAAGAGGTGTTACAGAAGAGAACAGAACAGAACAGAAAATGCTGTGTGGAAAGATGCCTATGGTCCTAACTCCCTAATTTTGCTATGACCAATTATTCAAATAAGGTATAAAGAAATATACCTTATCACTGTTTAGAAATGTTCTCTCAGTACTGAATACCAAAAAATAACAATCTGCATTCATTACATGAAAAATAAACATCCTCAAAGAGCATTTGCTTGATATAAAATATATTAATATGACAAGAGATCCAAGGAAATATTTTTTACGGATTTATCTAAGTCAACATTTCCATTTTTATATTTGTCAGTTCTTAATACTGAACTGAAAATATAGTTATAGGTAAGGAAGGATAGAAATCTTTCAATGAGTAGTAACATATTAGATGATATACATGTCATACAAAAAAAGACGGGTCTCTTGAATAATAGGTTCATGAGTGAAATAAAACATGGAATATAGGACAATTCTTTTTTTTTTTTCAGGACAATTCTTTAGAACCTGCCAGAAACACTTTCTCAGATGATGTCATAGTCAATCTGACTGATGGTCACAGGACTGGTTTCTACAATGAAAAGCTGTTTTATCTCATTGGGGTAACTTCATTTAATCATGGTTCTCTCATAAGGCTTTAAAGTTAATTATAATTTTAAAATTCTGCCTTATCTACTAATGAGAAATAAATAAATCTAACTACCCTGTGGAGAAAATTAGGGAAAGGATAATAAACTCAATTAAATATAAAGCTTGTCTTGGAAATTAAGAAACCAGAAAATATAGTTCATCTTTCTAAATTATGAAATAAAGATTTGTTTTCTAAAATACAAGGTCTTAGAAGACAGCGTGTTTTTACTTACCCTCGCCCTGGAAGTAGGTACACTTTCACGAAAGGGTCAGAATAACCATTGTTGTCCCGAGGGACAAGGTTTCTTGCTTGGAGAATATGGATTATGAGATTTCCAAGGTCATAGTTGATTTGAAGCTTTAGGGGACAGCAACATATTTGGTTACTTTTTAAAAATTATTATTTAATATTGTACCAGTATCTTAGTTGAAAAAAATCTCATAAGCATTATGAGTCCTCATTTCCTTTTTTATTTAAAATGGAACAGACTAAGTAATGGCTAATTTAATTGCAAACTCCCAGGCAAGCTTTAATTCCTAATAAATGTTAATGTCTTGTTCACTCTTCATGGTGAAAGACCTAGCCAGTTCGAATTCATTCCAAAGGAGCATGATACAATGAGTAATAGTTAACCCTTAAAGCTGCTACTCTTAGTAAGAAGAGTAAATATTTTGAATATTCATTTATGTAACCATCAGGACTTTGAAAAGAAGTTAACTGATTGCTGAAAGTATTAGAAAATTCATTTCCATTTCTTGGAAAAGTTAAATGTGATATGAAGTACTATCTGAGGGTAAATCTGTCAAAACTGAAATATAAGAATATTAAGAAATGCTTTTGTTCTATACAACCTGATGTTAAACCTAAAACTTGATGGATTTTCTAATAAAATGAAAGATTTGGATAGTAAAATCTTAATCTTTAATTTTAGAGGCGGGGGAGAAAAGCAGGGGCATCACTTCATGGATGCTCAGAGTCTGTTTCACATTTGTCAGTAAATAGTCAAACATTTGCAAATGAAACAAATATTTGGAGAAGACTGTGCAATTCAACAAGATTAAATTAACTGATATTTTTTCTCTTTGCAAAAGGAAAGGTTTTCTGGCATTATTTCAAATGCCTTGTTTTCATTTAATTCTATTTTTGTTTATTAAATAAGAAAAAGGACGGAACCTATACTGAAAGGAGAAAAAACTATAGAAACCAATACTGATTATCTTCATAGTTTAAAGGAAATGGATTTGCTGTGTTTGTATTAAAAATGGAATAATTTAGATGAGTCAGATTTTATCTAAAATATCATAATTAAAAATGATCCCTCACTTTAGCATGCTTTCAAATGTTTTTTATCCTCTTAGCAGAAAATTAATCCTTAATTACTTTTCTCAATCTAAAAAAACAAACAAAAAACTAGAGTGCTGAGAGCAGTATGATGCATTAAACAAAGGTCAGTGAAAGAGGTGGGTAAATAGGAAAAGCTTAGAAAAACAGTAATTGTATGCCCTCATGAGGTCCAGGGATTTATAATCTGGAGCACAGTGAAGAACAATTTCTAGAATGGCACAGAACCGGGCAGTGTTCTCAGCCACATGGCCCCTAACCACCACAACTTCAGCATAATTCCAAACTGCTTTTATAGCATTAATGAAGGACACATTTTCCTCCACCCTCTTCTTTCTTTGCCAGTGCATGGGTGCACTTAGTGGAGGAGGCACTCAACTAAGTTTTCAAAACTTAAATGGAAACGTGAAGGATGCCTGAAGTGAATGCTTTTTCAATTTAGCTCTGTAGGATTTTAGACAGCCCTTCGAGTTTCTCAGAGAACCCAAGAAGAGGGACACTCTCCACCCGGCCATCTCAAATGCAAGAGCTCCCGCACAAGCAGCTACAAATCTTGGGTGCTCATTTGGAATAAAGTTTTAAAAAAATTCACTGCTCTAGGAAATATTCCCCAAAGGTCATCTTACTACGAAATAGCTACTACTACTACTAAGTAGTGCCTTGTTCTCCTGGCTTTTAAAATTTAATTTCAGGCATATTTCAGGATAGGAAAGCTGATCTCCTTCCACGATTCCATGGCAGCAGTGCCTTTCTGGCCTCCCACCCCAGGATTGCACCTTATCGTTGGACAAGCTTATCCTCAAAGCAGTCCAAATCTCCATGACCCTTTGAAAAGTCTTTCATGAAAATGTCATCTAGAAGAGGTTGGAGATCCAACTATGACTTAGTGATTCTTTCCTTTATCTAGAAATTACTATCTTTAACTTATTATTATTCTATATTGTTATTTTTAGTTGATATTATTTTATCTAACCTGAAGTACTTTTTATAACCTCTAATGTATAGTTTTTCTAACATGTTTAGGCCATGTCTCACAGTAAAAAATGCAACTTAGGTTAAGGTATCATAGAAAAACAGACAAACAGAAACACAAAAAGACTTTAAAAAGAGAAAGGTTCAATTTTTGTTTTATTTTTTCTGATCATAATTCCTTGAATTTTTACAAATCATTCAAGTTAAATTTGAAAAGTAAAGATCTAATGGAATTTTTCAGTGACTAGTTAGTGGGGGTGTTTTAAAAAGACTTACATATTGAGGAAGGAAAGAACAAACCCTTGAAGAATAATCTCCAAATTTTTAGAAGAATTTGCCATTTTTGATGTACATCCAAAAATTATAAAGCAAAAGTGAAGTGCAAATGCATTGGAACTGCCTAGTATCAGGGAGATTTAAAAGTATATAATTTCATAAGTATAGATTTCATTTAGAATGTACTTATGTAAAAACATCATCCTATAAACCAATATTTTGCAGTTCTATAGATGTCATAGAATAGTTCCAATAGAGTAAAAAGTTTCTAACAGTTTTTATCATTTCATTAAAATAGTGGAAAAAGAAGTCTAAAAACTAGTGTAATGATGACTTTTTAAATCTTGCATACCTGAATTTCCCCTGTAATTGGATGCGAAACAATCTTCGTTGCATCAGTAGGCTGTAATATTAAAAAAAAGTACGCATTACATTATAGGTAAAGTCCCATCAGATTTATTATTTTATCAGATTTATTATTTATTATTCCAACTTCCTTCTGAAATTAATGTCTGTGTGGCCAGAGCACATTGCCTGGCAAACACATTGTATTCATCTGGCTGCTTCAGAAAATGGTGTCTACTTATTCTTCTCAAAAGCAATTTAATTTTATGGACACTTATTTTTCACATTACTTTTTCTGTTGTGAATGATAATTTTGCACAGTTCCTAATATGTTTTTACTCAGGAAAACACACATTTTCAGTTTACAGTATTTAAGTTTTTATGGGTTTAAAATATCTATATTTGATATAGTTATGAAAATGCTGTTTTCATACAAGCCCTCCCCGAGGGAGAGAAGGTAGGAGTCCCTTTCTTTGCATTTCTTTACAGGGCACTAGGCATCTCCCTGTTCCCTGCCAGTGAAGCCCTCTTGCAACCCCTTCTCAGATGTTCACACTCCTTCAACAACCGGGTCGTCCCACGTGAGTCCTCATTTCCTTAAGGGGGTCTGAAGTGCACATCTCATTTGGCACTCGTGCATGTGGTGCCTTCTGCTGGACGGCCTGTAGGTCAGCACTGCTCTGGCCATGCCTTGCCACAACCTTCGAGCCAAGCTATGCATAGCTGCAATCTTGGCATGGGAGAGAATCATGTTATCATAAGATCCGACCACATCATTTACAAATATGCTTTCTCTGTTGTAACTGGTTTCATTCTCTAAACATTTCCCCAAATTTCATACTTTAAGTATGCCTGAGTCTGTATCTTCCAATCGCACAATAATTAGTGTGTGTGTGTGTGTGGGGGGGGAACAAAATCTGTCCAGAACATTTTGATCTTTTAAGAAATAAAATTGTCAACAGCCAACTCAAAATGCCAGAAAGGAATCCTAGGGGCCAGTGAGTTTTTGTTATTGGAAAGGAGCAGCTTAGGGAAAGAGGATGAGGATGATCGCCCAACTCCAGAATGCGATCCGTGTCACTGAGTTGTATCTGTAGAAACTTACATTGGTGTATGTTTACCTATGCAAACGCTCATCAACAAATAAACATTTTTGAAATGAAAGCATCACCTGATGATTTGGTGCTAAGGAGTGGCGGCTGGCCAAGACAAAAGGCATCTAGCTACCTGGCCTGCCATCAACTGACCTGGATTTGAAAGGGGTGTGACTCTATTAGGCCCGTGCCGTGGCATTACAGAAAAGGTAGTGGGCACAGAAGCTCTGTGAGCAGCTGACAACCAAACTTGTCTCTAACAAGCATTCGCTTTGTACTTCCAAGACCGATTTGTGGTTCTTTGGAAGAGCCCTAGTGATTGAGTGGTTACGAGATGGGCTGGGATACACATGCTCACCAGTTTGAAACCACTAGACACTGCAAGGGAGAAATTCTGGGCTTTTTACTTGGGTAAATAGCTACCGTCTCCGAAAACTACACGGAGCACTTGGAGTCAGCATCGACTCAATGGCAGTGAGCTTGGTGTGGTTTCTGCAGCCCATGGTGCTTTCCATTTTCATTGCTAGCACCAGTATGCAAATGATTTGTTTCTTTTTTGATCTGCCTTATTCAATGACCACCTCACCTGCAAAAGAGGCAGCTGAATAGTATGGCTTGGGTCGGGCCCTCCTTAGTCTTCAAAGTAACATCTTTACTTTATAACAGTTCAAAGATGTCTTTTGCAGCAGATTTACCCAAAGCAATGCCCTATGTGACCTCTTGCCTGCTGCCCCCATAAGCATTGATTCAGTTCAGCTTGAACTTCTTTCGATATCGCAGTTTCTTGTTCATATGCTACTTCTTGATATGGTTGAATGACCACTGGATCTTTTTACAGTACTTCTGTGTATTCTTTACATCTTTTGATGCTTCCTGCATCATTCAATATTTTGTTCAAACTCAAGGCTTGAGTGTTTTCTTCAGTTCCTTCACTTGAACATATGCTCAGCATGTTGTTCCTTTATGTTTTCTAACTCTAGGGCTGTGCACATCTCATTACAACATTTTACTTTCTTCTTGGGCTGCTCTTTGAAGTAGAAGTTCTGTTAAGCTCTTTGACTTCATTTCTTTACCATACCCTTTAGAAATCACATGATTAAGAGCAAGAATTTCAGTCTCTTCTGCCATTCATGTTGATCTTTTGTTTGTCTTTCTTGTCTTTTTAGTGTCCTTTTGTTTTTTTTGAATGATGCTCTTGATGTCCTCCCACAGTTTATCAGGCCTTCTGCCATCCCATGCATTCAATGCATAAAATCTGTTCATGAGATGTACACGGAATTCTGGTGGGATAGACTCAAATTGTATTTTGTCTCTCATGATCTTGTTTTAATATTCTTCAGCTTCAACCTAAACTTACATGTGAACAATTGATGACCTGTTCCTCAATGAATCCCTTGCTTGGTTAGCTTATCCATTTCTTCCTACAGATGTAGTAAATTCAATGTATTGCATCTGGAAAATTCCATGTGTATAAGTTGGCTTTTGTGCTGATGATAAAAGGTATTTGCTATAAAGGAGTCATTGGCCTTAGAAAATTCTACCTTGGAATCTTCAGCTTCATTTCAATCAACAAGATCATATTTTCCAACTACCATTCTTTCCTCTTTGTTTCTAAGTTTGCACTTCATAAGACCAGTGCAATTTAATTTTTGATCAATTTCACATTGCACACATTGGTAGAATTCTTCAAATTCTTCATCACTACCTTTAGTGGTTGGCACATAAATTTTAATCTTAATTATATTGATTGGAGTTCCTTGTATTTGGATATATATTTTCTTATAATTAACATCATTGTTCTAGATAGTTCTTGAAGTATCACTTTTGATAATAAATGTATTGTCATTATTCTTAATCATGTCATTCCTGGCAAAGGAAATCATAGGTTTTCCAATTCAAAATGGCTGATACCAGTTCAACAAAGCTTACATATACCCAGAATGTGGATTTTTATATGCTTCATTTCATTTTTTACAACTTCCAATTTCCCTAGATTCATACTTCTTATATTGTAAGTCCAGATTATTAAATTATAGTTGCAGGTGTTTCTTCTCACTTAGAATCATGTATCATCAGCAAATGAAAGTTCCAAATGTTATTTTACCCCATTCAGGTTATTCTGATTGACTTTTCTTTAAGAAAACAGCTGTTCCTTTGTCATATCTTGAGTACAGTACCTCCAACATAATTTGAGTACTGCTTCTTTTCATGAGCTTTCCAGTATCTTAAAAATTTTTTACTTCTGTCCGTCCATAAGGTTTTCAGTAGCCATTTCCTTAAAAGTGGGCACGCTATTCATTATTCACATTATGTTCTTGGTCTGGAAGCTTTGCTGAAACACGTTCACTTTGTGTGACCCTGATGACATGTCTTTGTGTGACCCTGATGACATTTGAAACACCGGTGACATAGCTTTTGCCATTATAGCACACATTAGCCACCACAGTATGAAAAACTGACAGGCTAGAGTTACGCTAACTTCACGGGGTTAGTGACATTAAATACATATATATAATTTATAAATGTTTATATGTGTATATGTACATATGACAAAATAACAATAATTTGTAAATTTATAAGGGGTTCATGAGGGAAGGGCCTAGAGGGAGGAAGGAAGAAGAAAATGAGGAACTGATAGGCCCAAGTAGAAAGCAGATGTTTTGAGAATGATGATGGTAACAAAAGTACAAATGTGCTTGACACGATATATGTATGTATGGATTGTGATAAGCTGTATGAGCCCCCTGCCAAAAAAAGATATAAATACTGACACAAAGTATGTATATATATTAAGATTAGAACTGCATGAGCCCCCAGTAAAATTTTTAAAACAATTCAGAACCTACCAAAAAAAAAAGAGCTTATACCAATGTCTCAAGTAGAAAATGTTTTGGAAATGAGGATGGCAACATTTTATAAATATGCTTGATACAATTGATGTATAGAATGTTGTAACTGCTGTAAGAGCCCCCAATAAAAAGATCCCAAAAAAGTTTTTAGATGGTTCCTTGCTTCCTGAAAACTACCACAACAGTTAGTGATCACAATATTTGCTGGTTTGTTCTCTCAACATATAAATATATTCTCAAGTGTGTTGGTAAGAAACAACACAAAACTATCTCCAGTCCATTACTTATTCACTATTACATTAAAGAAGTAGCCTGAGCTTATCTACTCCATCTGTTTGTTTGGCATTTAGTCCTCTCTCTTCTGCTTTGTAGTTTTCACCCCCAGTAGGCAATTGAAAGTCACTTTGTAGAAGTCAAGGCGGGGTGGGGGGTACTCATGTAGAGGGTTTTTATTTTATTTTATTTTATTTTATTTTAGGCATCACTGCCCTGGTGGTGGGAGTAGGAGGCCCAGCCTTTGCTCCTGTGAGTGGGAATTTAACCTCCATCCCAGTGGGCCGCAGTCACGCGCACAACCACTACGCCACCGGGGCTCAGCCCATGTAGAGGGTTTTGAGCTGGGCTGCTAACAGCACGTCAAATGTATCAGGAACTCCTCAGGAGCAAGTTGAGGTTATATGTCTCTGCAAGTGCAGCCCTGGGAGCCCACGGGGGCCGCGCGCCTCTGCCCAATGGGGCTGTTAGGTGTCAGAGTCGGTTCAATGGCAGTGACTTTGACACAATTCCTCAGGAATCAGCAGGTTGCTAAAGTCACAGGCGCTCTCTTACCCTCATCTTTTTCTTTTTCTAAAAAACATCTTTGGTGAGATATAATTCTTCATCATATTGTAAATTGTATTGCATTCTTTTCTTATTCCTTATGAACATTTTACATCTGTTCTTTCAAAAATGGAAAGCTAGATTTCTATGCACAAAGAAAGCTAATATTATGCCTTAGCAATGCCAAATATCAAGCATGTTACTAAGATATTTTAAAGGATGTAGAAAATTATTTTGATCAGTTGTATACATGAAATGTAATTAAAGAAAATAAATCTTCAGGAAAAGAGGAAACGTAAGAAAAATATTTTTAAGTGTTTTTTGTTTTCCAGTTTCTAGTGGTGTTGGCAGCATAAGGATTGAACTGCCCATTGCAAGGCTAGCAATTCAAAGTCAGCAGCTGCTCCAGGGAGAAAAACGAGTTTATCTACTTCTGTGCAGATTTATGGTCTCAGAAAATGTTTACGGGTCCTCTGTGATAGTTAGTATTTTATGTTAGCTTGGATGGGCAAGGATTCTTAGTGGGGTTGGCAGTAGATGCCTCGTTATTCCCCATGACCTGACCTAACACAATGAAATCACTTGTAAGATGAGTTGTGAAATGCAGCAGGATTATTCTGATGCTAGCGCTGATGCGGTCCATTGAAAAGAAATTTCCTTGGGAGTGTGAAGTGCTTTCTAGATAAGTGCAGGCTGTAGAAAAGTTTGCTTTCGTTTTATTAACTCTGAATCTTACATCTAGCTCCTCAACCTCCAGTTCTTTGACCTGAGCCCAAAGCCAGCCATGTGGACGGCTGACCCTCACAACTGTCGGTGTCCTGATATCGGATCGGCCAACATGGGATCCACCGTCTCTGCATCTACAGGTCTTACTGGGTGACCTCTCATTGATCCATCCAGCCTGTGGCCCTTCTTATCGATCATCAGCCCCCACAGTCAGGGCAAGCTTCCAGTCTCACATCTGACCCACAGACTTGGAACCTGCCTAAAAATTCTCTCTCGACAAGTACCCGTGTCGCTTGTTTTGCTCCTCTAGTGCACCCAGCAGAAGACAGTCACTGTGAGCCAGAACTGACTCACCGTTCACAGGTGTGGTTTTTTTAGAATTTGGTGTGAATAAAGGGCTGCACAATTAGTTCTTTGGGATCCAAATGGAACACTTCTCACCTTGCTGCTGCTGTGTTTCTTTTTGCTCACTGAGGGTGACCCTGGCTGTCCTGGGCTGGGTACAGAACTCGATCCCGCTGAGGTAGGACCAGAATGGACGTGAGATCCTTTTTCAACAACTGATGACATAACGAGGGGTGACTGCTGCAGTGAGACCTTCTGGAGTTCCGCTGCCAACTGCTTCGGGTCAACCCCTGGGGATTTTGCTTTGTCCACTACAACAGAATGAAACGACTTTACATATTTCTTAGAGATAGCAAGGCCTAAGTTCTAGGTGATCAAGGCAGAAGAATACTTACAAACTATGCCACTTTAAGAAAAATAAATAAACTCAACTTTATCTGTGTGTTTAATTTTCCTAAGAAACCAAGGATACTAAGAGATGGGTGAAAATAATGGTGGATTCTGGAGGGAAGCTGAAGTGCTCACTACATTTTCAGAATATTTTTAATGTTTTACATAGAGAGAGAATGTTATGAATGATAAAAAGATCTTATTTTATCCACTTGTACATAACTTGTATAATTAGCTATTTTTCCTTCTTTAAACCACACATCATTTTCTAAGTGGGGAATTTCTAAGGAATATATTTACATTTACAGATGTATTAAAATTTCTATAGGACTCTATTCTATTTGGTATAATATCCTAGACCTCTAGAATGATGGTTACAAAATAGTAAGTAAAACATTGGCTAAACAGAAATATATATACATATACATATATATATCTTCAAGAGAAAAATATATTTTTGATGTTTGGATTGACCTCCATATATCTGAGCATTTTACCAAAAATAGAGATTAAATTATTCTTCACGATATGATATTTTTGTTTAACTCAGTTGAAAGATTTAAGAATAACTGCTCCAAAACTCATTCATGTTAAAAAAGAATTAATTATAATCTCAAAATTATACAAAATCTCAAAGAAGAACATGGGATGGGGGAGGGGGAGGAGAAGTAGCTCTATGGATGGTTTTGCAGGATTTTTAAGGATTTAAAAATATGAACTCATACAGCAAGTTATCCATATGTATCCTTTCAGTAGATCTAACACGTAGATCTATCAATCTATATTTCTCTAAAATGCTAAAACTCTAAATGTCATGCATTTTATTTTGCTTATATTTATTTAAGTATATAGCATGTAGAAATCTGTAACTTTATCCTGCCTATGCTAGATCTCCTTCTATAATTATACCTACATTAGAAAAATAAAGTTTCAGAGAAGAAACCAGTCTACAGTTCTAACAACTGCATGAACTCAGCCTTGTCTACCCTGAGGCCAGAAGGACTCGGTAGTGTGTGGCTACCACGGCCAACAGTTCTGATATTGGGGTCTGACAAAACTGGAGGGAAATGCAAAGCAAAACTCCGATTATTAGGTCATCTAGACTTACTGGTTTGGTTGAGACTAGAGGTTTTCTTGAGATTATTGATTTGAGGTACTTTTTAGATGGTTACTTTTTAGTGAAATAACTGAATGACCCACAAAATAATGGATATTAACTATGAGTACAGTATTCTATTAAAATAATATGTAAACAACAATAGCAACAAAAGACATATGCGTGACCAAAGGCCAACAATTAGATTATAACAAAAGATTGAGGTGATGAGGTAATCAGGAAACTAGAGCACTAGACCCAGAACAAAGTACAATGAAAGAGAAGGGAAAATGTAACAAATACCATTGAACACTTTATGTAGAAATAGCCAAAAAGGCGATGAAACTTTTCACTGAAAACACAAGAAAATATTCTTTCAAAAACAAAGAAATTATGTATACACCTCCCTCTGCCTCTTCATTTGCAGTTGAAAGCAGATCGCTCCCACCTACCAGCTTTTGGTGGCTCGTGAAGCTCCAGATGTTGGGACTTTTCAGAATCTGATAGCATATTGAGATCCCTGAAAATGAAAACTCAACTTTAAGAAAGAAATTGACGAAGTCTGAGACCAAAGTCGCTCTCTCCCTCCACCCCCACCCCCACCCCTGCCTAGCTCCCTGGAATATTTTATTTCAGTAGATAAATGAGAAGTGGTCAATGATACAAAGCAAGTCCAAAGCATGCTCCCCCTTCTAACCCAAGATACATTGGCGGTGCTGTCAAAAGTCTGAGCTGGTAAAGGTGATTAAGGTGAAATCTTTATGGATTAAATGTAAGTTCATTTTGAAATAATATATAAATCCATGAAGTCTAGATGGATTTAAGCTTTCATTTACATGAAGCATGTTTCGATAAAGGCATGAGAAAACTATCGGCATATCAGAAATAAAATTAGTTCTTTCTAAACACGAGAGTTTGATTTTGAACACAAGACATCTATAAAACTTGCATTCACTTGGTTTTCTCATTACTGAAATCTTACTGACTGGCAAAGGTTCCACCTTAACAATTTTAAAGTAAAACAGCCATGAATAGCCAAAAAATGGAAACCAAAAGATGGGGAAAAACTCACAGTCTTACACATATTTCTGCTTCCCCACTTTGCTGATTAATTATACTTTGCACTTCTTCATAAGTTTTAGAAGTTAAAGGAATTCCGTTCCATTCCAATACTTGCATTCCTAAAAAGGACAAATGGGAGTATAAAATCCAATATGCATGCAGCATTACTTAGTCTGTATCCACAGGACATGGAAGACATTGCTTTACCTTTAAAAAACAACTCAGCACGGCATTTCGGAGAATATTCTTTGCACTTTTCTGGTACATTAAAGCGATTAAGTGGTTTCATTTCACCAACTTACCTGAATATATAACACATATCTAATTCCAACATGCAATGCTTTTCACTAGTGAAAAGCTATTTAATATTATCAAATGCATGCATTCTGTTCACACTTCTATAGAGAAAACATCACTATATATTGCTTATGGAGAAAGACCAGGAATGACAGTGACCAATGTAGATTCTCTATGGTGCACAAGCTAATAGGAAGTGTACATGTCCATAGTCTAGGGTGGAGTGGGATTGGTAAGAAAAAGTCATTCATTTTTCAGCTGTGAAGTCCCTTAGCTTTGACCCTGCCCAGGTATAGCCACTTGCCCCCTGACTTCCTTTTTCTTCCTTGCATGTTAGCTATTTCTGAATACAAGAATGGCAGCAATGTCCCAGACGAGATCAGTGTCACAGTGGATGACTAGCTTATTAGTATAGAACCCACTTCTTAAAGAGGCTTCACACTGGAGGTAATGATGTGAAATTCTCAGTTGTGTATGAATAAAGGACCCATATTTTCATTTTGCACTGAAGTGCTGCAAATTATGAGTTGACCCTTGCTAATGGGCATTTCATTTCTCTGCTATCTCTAGATTGATAATTGCATACAAAATGAAGTAACAGTAAGATAAAATTTTGTGTGTTCCATTCGACTTGAGTCTGAGTGGGAGGCCCACCCAGCCTTGCTCCTGGAGAGCTGCTGCTGGATTTGAACCATGAAGCCAGTGGGCTGCAGTCCCGCACTCAACTACTATGCCACCGGGGCTCAGCCCCGAGTCTATTTTATATAAAATATTAAAACACTTTCTTGGTTTTGTGGGGTGCTGTGGAGTTTTCACTCACAGCAACCCATGTAAGTGAGCAGAAATTCCCCGTGTGGTTGTCTAGGATGCGATCTTCACTGGATCAAATCTCCCAATCATCTCTCCAGGGGCTTCAGGGTAGGCCTGAATCTCTAGTTTTTCATTGAAAGGCCCATGCTTGACCATTGTACTCCCATTTTGGGGTATACAGGCGTAAATGTTTGGTGTGCAGTCTTAACTTGTGCTATCTGAGTTGGATATAATTAGGTTAAACTATCTGAAGTAGTGGAGTCTGTGAGTTGGTGAGTGCTACCAGCTTTTGCCAGAGAGATGCCAGCTTGCTACAAAGGGGCCATAATTTAAACGTAAAAAAAGAGATGATTGCTGAATAATTAGTCTTTCAAAGAGCTTTACACGGGTCTGCCTGAAAGTCCGTTTCACTCACCTTTGGCTTCAGTGAGGAATTTAAGTATGGCATGACTGAGTACTTGAAGGTTTTAGTAACTGTGATATACGTTGAAAAGCATAATATCAATTGCTATCAAGGAAATTATTTTTTCATTAGAATCAAAGGAAATCCATAAAAATTCTCACATTAACACAAACAAGAATGACTTTTCTATAACTTACTCCAAGAAAACTTTACCTTCAGATGGGTCTTAGGTTTATTTCACAATCCCAGGCTGTTATACATACAAAATAAAAAAATTTATGTAATGGCAAGGATAACCCAACTAAAGAAAAATAAAATACATGCATGCCAAATGAAGAAAATAAAGCACACTTGTTTGTCTTGGTTTTGCTTAGGAGAATGAGTACGTATATTTATGAATTAAAACAAATGTATGATATTTTAATTAAAAATTGCATTGTCACATTTCTGCAGGTGCATATACTAGGAAAGAAATGATCTTGTACATTTATGATTTTATTTCTGTTAGTTTTACTTGTTCATTACTTAAATATAAAATAAAGGGGCGCATTTATATAAGTAATTACCTAGTGAAAAGAAAAGTACTTGTAGTCTTTAAAAATGAAAGCATTTATTCGTTATAAAATTGTTGAAAAAAATTGCTGAAAATCTTAGTGTTCAGTAACTAATCTTTACTACATATATACCTGAGACCATGGATTAAAGGCTCCTCTCATGATCGAAAAGCTGATTATTTTCCCTTTTGTTTCAATATCACACTAGAGTTTGATGCAATGTTACAATTAAGTTCAAATATTTTTGTCAAGTCTTTAATTCTGGTTGATGTTCATGTGGATGTCACGTGATGTTCACTACAGGGTGAATGGGATGACTGAAAAAATGCCACCTACATGTTTCTTCCCATTACTCTTTCAACGTGCTTCTAGTACTGTAAGACTCACAATAAATAACGGATCAATGTACAAATCTCACTTTCATTTTATAAAATGGATTTAGTACTAGAAGAATGAGATACGGAACCCTCAGATCTATTTTAAAAGTATCTGGAAATTACAAAATGTTATAAATGAATTGGAAATATACACAGAAAGAGCTTGAAAGTGATTTTAGTCCAGAGAATTTCAATAGAGCCGTATTTTATCATCTAATAGATATGAATGTGAACTTCTTCAAACTTAAGAAAGTTTTTTAATCTGCCTTTAAAAAGCATTCTTGGAAAGTGTGACATGCCTGGATAATTATATATGTAATAATTAATATAATCATAAATATTTATATTTTATTTAGGAATTGAAAAAAATGAGTCAACATAAGAAATTCTAAATTACTGATTTCTGAAGGTCTTAGAATTACCTAATTTTATATGCTATTCAAACTGGCAAAAACTCTTATTTCTATAATAGACAATTTAATGTTGTCTTTGTTTGGTATATATCTAATATTTTAATTACATCTGAAAATCTTACGGATTCATTTGAACCAACATTTGAACTAACATTCAAAATGTTAGTTTTCCTACATATTCAATTGCCTCATGACTTTTATTTGTTTATTTGTATATTTATTTTTAAATTGAGTCATTTTCTCATTTATTTCTGAAAAAGCCCTTTGAGTTCTTCTACCCACTTTATTATCTCCACTTTGCTAAAGAAACCATTTGAGAGAATAGTGAAAGTATTCATGAATACAGTCGTACCCTGATTCAGGACTAGTTCTGTTTCATGACTTCATCAAAGGTCTGTTATTTTGTGAGTTGAATACCTTATTAACAATTTTCTTCATGATTACTGTCTGTTCAGTTTTTTCTAATTAGTCATTCTATAGGGCTCTCTTACAGCTATCACAACAATTCACAGATATCAGAACAATCCACAGTTCAATCCCATCAAGCAGTATTGAGCAATTGCTACCATAATCAGTTTCAAAACATTTTCTTTCTTCTTCAACCCTTTATCACCCCCTTCTCCTACTCTACCCCGCAGGAACCCTTATTATTATTATTATTTTTCCCCCTATAAAATTTTTTTTTTGCCATTTCTTACACAAGCCAGTATATCCGTTCACAAATAATTCTGTTGTTTCATCCCATTCAGGGTGGTTATACAGCCATTAATGGAATCAGCTTCCTGTTCCCAGCTTCCACCCCCGTCTTCTCTTCCTATATCCCCAGGGAACCATTACTCCTGTTGCTGTTTCTTAAAGGTTATCGGTCTTGGCTTTCATGTAGAGAGCAATCTCAAATATGCAAGTGAACAATGCATATCTAACATGACTAATGAAATAAACATATAAAAACCATATAAAAGTAGACTTCTGACTAGGGGATAGTTGTTAGGCACCCCATCCAAACTGGTTGGGGGTTCTTCACTGGGGGACACACCTTGACTTAAGTACTCCCTCAACACAAGAACACTGTTCTAATAACATGGCATTTTGTGATGCTCACCTTACTGACATGATCACTGAAGACATAATGGGTGAACAAGCAAATGTGGTGAGTAAAACTGATTGTTCCCAGCTATTAAAAGATATAGCATCCAAAAAAAAAAAAAGATAGAGCATCTGGGTTCTTAAAGGTTTGAAGATAAACAAGTGGCCATCTAGCTGAGAAACAACAATGCCCACATGGAAGAAGCACACCAGCCTGTGTGATCATGAGGTGCTGATGGGATCAGGTATCAGGCATCTAGGACCAAGAACAAAATCATACCCAATGTCAATGGGATGGGGGGTGGTGGGAGGCAATGGAGTGTAGACCCAATGCCCATCTGTAGACAATTGGACTTCCCTTCACAAAGGGGTCACAGGGAAGAGATGAGCCCATCAGGGTGTAGTATGGCACCCATGAAACACAACTTTCCACTAGTTCTAGTTCTTTGGTGCTTCCTTCCCCCACTACTATGACCATATTCTACCTTTCAAATTGGATTAGACCAGAGCATGTACACAGCTAGAGATAAGAGCCCCAAACACAGGGAGGGAATCCAGGACAGATAAAACCCCCAGGGCCAACAATGAGAGTACAAACACCAGGAGGATTAGAGGTGGGTGGGGGGAAGTAGGGGGAATCAATCACAAGGATCAACCTATAACCTCTCCCTGGGGAACAAACAATGAAAAAGTGTGTGAGGTGTGATGGGGGATGATGTAAGATATGAAAATAATACTCTGTAACTTATGAAGGGTTCATGAGGGAAGGTGATTGGGGGAAGGATGGGGAAGAAATAGGGAGCTGATTATCTAGGGCTCAAGTGGGAAGAGACTGCTTTGAAAATGATGATGGCTGCATATGTGCACATATTCTTGACACAATGGATGAATGGATGGTGATAAGATGTAAGAGCCCCCAGTAAAAGGATTTAATAAAAAAAATGGGGGACACATTGAATGGCCAAATGCTTAACTGGGGGTAGGAAGCAGGGATGGGGAAGACACTAGACAGCTCCATCCCTGACTGCAGGAATAGCAAAGGGGACTCTTGGGATGTTCACCAGTCAGACATGAATGTTGAAGACTGAAAAAAGCACGTATGAGTTGTTAGGTAAGCAGACCCATTATATGCAGCTCTGGAAGCAAGTGGGAGTGGAATGATGGTTTATAACAGGTCCTCTCAATGTACTAGCGAGCAATTCTTATGCTCTAGTTCAGGATCTTCATTCATCTGTTTGCTTGCTTGTTTGTCTGTCTAGGTGTCTATCAAAAATCTATGATTTTTGGTGTTTATCTATACACAACATGAAGGATAGGCAATCTTACAGAGACAGCGACTAGGTCGAAGGTTCCTGGGGGCTATGGGAGGGAAGTGGGGGGAAGGGAGTGGGGACTCAACAATGAAGGGTACAGGGGAACAATAAGTGCTCTAAAACTGATGGTGAGGAGAGTGTAGCTTTTCTGGTTGAGTTTAATCAATTGAATTGTATCTGAGAGGTACTAGTGGGAGGTGAATGATGGGTAAATCTAATAGTACAATAGTAGGAAAGAAATAAGAAAACAGGAAAGAAAAATACATATAAATATATGTGTATTTGTCTATGTATGTATGTATATGCAAATGAAAGAAGGATGCAGATGGACTTTGGGCTTCTACTTAAATCTTACCTCACTTCAAGAATGGTTTGTCATTTATTATAAAGCAGCATTGTATGATACCTTCCTGACAATATAACTGAAGTCAAAATGGGTGCTCAGGAAAAATGGCAAAGAAAGCCAATGGTGCCTAGCTATTATATTTTTTTATAGTACCTATGGCCTTAAGACTTGCAGTTAAACAAGTGGCCATCTAGCAGGGAAGTAATAGAGTCCAGATGGAAGCAGGACACCAGCCTGCATGATCATGAGGTGTCAACAGGAAAAGATATCAGAAGTTCAAACATAAGCAACCAAATCAACGTGAAGGATGTGGATATAATGGAAACCCCAACCCACCCGCTAGATAATGGACAGTCCTTCTCAGAAGGGCCACATGGAAGGAATGATAGCAGTGATGAACCCCTTAATGATCCTGTAGTTCTCTAATATTTTCACCCCTTACTATTAGCATTTTTATTTGTTTTACCTCATTAGTCATATTGGACTTTAATTTATTTATTCCAAAATATTTAATTTATTTAATTTTTTTATTCCAAAAATATTTTATGTGACAGGTAACACACATCAGTCTTATATTCTTATATTAATCATTCTTATATTTCTAAGATTTTATGCTCTTATAAAATTAACAAAATTGATCATTGGAAAATTAAAATGTTTTAGTAATTAGCAAAGCAAAAGTTCATTCATAGACAGCAACTAGTATATAAAGGATAACTTGAATTTTTAGTTATTCAGGACATTGCAACTGATAAATTTGCTACCAAGAGATTTTTGGAGCACTGAAAAGCCAGGAGGTGACTTTGAAGAGTGCAGTGCACCTGACTCAAGCTGCGGCACTTTCAATGGTCTCATACGCAAGCGGAAGGTGGATATTGAGTAAGGAAGATGGAAGGATCATTGACGCATCTGAATCGTGGTGCTGGCAAAGAATAATGAAAGGAAAGGACTTCCAAAAGAACAATGCCGTCTCTTGAAAGAGGTTCGGACAGAATGCTCCTTAGAAGCAAGCCTTCGTTTTGTGGACTTTGGACATGTTGTCAGGAGAAACCAGCCCCTGGAAAAGACCTTCTACTTGGTAAAGCAGTGGGGCAGCGACAAAGAGGAGCCCACCTGGATGAGACAGGTTGGCACAACGGCTGCAGCAAAGGGCTCAACCCCATGAAGTCAGCTCAGGAGGAGGTAGTGCTTGGTTCATTATCCATAGTCGCTGTGAGCCTGAACTGCCTGGAAGGCACCTAAAAACACCAGGGGCACTCAAAGGAAGGCAACAGGGCAACCGTTCTTATCAGGTGACACACCTTTAATAGCCAGGGAGTTTTAAGGGTTGACTAGGATACACCATAAAGAGGTTAATATGATAGATGATTCAGGTTTATGCTCTACAACTCTAGAAAACTGTTACTATGACAGGCTGAAAAAATAGTGACTACTTATTGACAATGTAGAAGTATGTAATGATTATAATAGGAACACAGACGAGGAAAGCCATTCCAGGTGGCATAGAAGCAGAGCACAATTAAAATATGGGTGCCCTCTTGCTCGGTGATCTTCTTAATCTTAGTAGAAAGAGAAGTATTGGGAAAAATGGATAATTAAAGCATGGTAAATGTTTACTATGTGAACACCTGGCAGAGATGGAAAGAAATAGTCTATTACTAGTTGTCAACTCAACCAAGTGAACCTATCTAAAATAATTTGTAATACAAAACTAAATGAAAACAGGAACTGCTTTATAGGACCAAGTAATCTAAGTACACATAGATATAAAATAAATACTTAAGAATATCATATAAATTAAAAATTAATATTAACAAGTTATATATAACAAATATAAAATTTTAAATTGAATAATATGTTGTTTTAACCCATTTTAATAATAGCTCATTCACTTATAAACTAGATAATGTTAAAATTAGAAAGCAGACATTACTTTTTAAAAAGTAAAAATAGATATATTTTATGATTTATATCTATATATATATTAACATCAAGAGACCTTGTGGTGTAGAGGTTAAGTATTGGGCTGTGATCCACATAGCTGGCAGTCTAAAACCACCAGCAACTTCTCAGAAAAAGATTGGGTTTTCTACTCCAGTAAATAGTTAGTCCCCAATTCCATAGGGTAGTGGCAATGAGTCAGTAGCAACTTCATAGCAGTGAGTGTTTTTCTTTTATTCCTTTTTTTTAAAAATATATCAACATGGGAGGAAAGATGGAAGAAAAAGAATAGAAGAGTGGAGGAAAAGAAAGAAGGAAGAAAAACAGGAGACTGATTGATTGCCTAAAAATAGGAGTGAAGCAAGAGATGCTTATTAATAGGATAGAGGTGACAAACTAAAAGAAGATAAAGACATTAAAAACTCAAGTATATTTTTCTGAGAAAATTTATCTGCAAGGGTAAAATGTTAAGGTTGAAAAGTATTCTGTTGAAGAGCTAAAATCACATACTATCATATTGCCTTTATTATCATGATAACTATTTTTCTTTTTTTTACTAGCATAACCCACACCAATGGCCAAGCAGCCCATTGTGACTCGTGGTGACCCTGTAATACAGAGGAGGACTGCTACATCTTTCTCCTGCAGAGCGGGTGATGCAGCAGAATCTCTGAACCCTTGGTTATGTATTAGCAGGTGTCTTTATTGGAACCTCCATTTCGGGCAAAACTTCAAATAGGTGGATGGTTTGAACTCCTCAGTGCTCTGTTATAGAAAGCCGTGTTAGTTAGCTCTGGTCCAGATGACAGTCTTGGACCCCCCGGTGCTGCTTTCCTCATTCTGTGAGCAGTCACTGTGATAGGAATTGGCTGAAGTAAGAGGTTGTTTCCTTTTTACCATTGTAAGTGCAATCACTATCTGAATGGAAAACTCATAAGGCATCATATACTTTGCTAAAAAAAAACCCTCTATTTTCATCCTTGAACAAATCTATTAACAAGAATCCTTTAAGGCAGTATTACTCAGCTTTGACATATTCTTTCAAATAACCAAAGTGAAGAAGCTAATTTATATTATAAATTGTCATTGACTTGAGATGCAGTCTCAGGAAATTTACTTTTCCATGTCTCTTCTTTTACGTGTACAAACACTTTTTATGAAGCAGCAGCATTGAAAACCAGCAAAGTGCACACTTACTTATGAATTAAAAGTAAAATTCATTTACATATTAAAAATGTTCCTACCTCCTTTAAACTGGAGAAACTTATCTGGAAAGTAAAGAAGATTACAGTTGAGCTATCTGAGCTCACTGATAATTCTTTTTGATCTCTGACAACATTGAAAGCACGAACTCATGATTTCCTTCTACATGGATCCAAAATAGAGTTACCCCCAAATGTTTTTTTAAAAAAGGCACAGCATAATTTTCTCACATTTTACAAAATTAACAGTCAAAATATAAAGGACATTAACAGAGACATGCATCACTAGCTTAGTTGTAAAATCATAAGTCACCTTTACTCATTTTAAAGAGCAAGTATTCTCAAGTAAGCCCTGAGAATGCTCTAGTCAGTGTGTTACCTTTGAAAATCTGAAACTTGATAAGTTGCTGTATTTTCTAATATAAAATTGCACAGAAATTTGGCATCAGACCAGTGCTAGCCTTAGTCACGTAGGAACATTTATTTGATTTGTATTAACTAAACCTACTACTTGATCCACATGAATATCTATAATATTCAAATATGTAAAAGTTAGTATAAAGAGACATACTACTTATAGTATCTTTAAAAAATAATTTTGGAATTGCTTTAATTACCAAATGTTATTTGAAGATAGAATACATCAAGAAATTGTGGAAAAATGAAGATAGAAATGAAAATGTAGCCATTATTTCTCAAACGGAGCTACCTCAGTAATATGACCAATGTAACAAGGGTCCAACTTCAGTCTTACACAATGGATAATATGGACTCGCCAGGCAGAAAAACTTAATTATGAAAATGATTACATTTTCTACTTGTAGATGAAAAGGAAAGTTGGAATTGATTATAATTAAATAACAGAGCAAGAGAGAGAGAGAAAAGGTAATGTCCTTTGAGGGCAGTTAAGGTGCATAAGGGAATGTAATGAGTCATGACCTCTGCTATAGCTTGTAGATGATTACCATTGTACAACTCTGTTCTAATCACTGCTGAAATTGTTCAAATCATGTAGCCTTCTCCAAAATGTCATGAACACCTTGGTAAAGACAATGGAAAACATTGTTTAGCTACAGTTTATTGCATGTAAAAATCAAAAAATTTTTTATTTTTAATTTTTTAGGCATCACTGCCCTGTGGTGGTGGGAGTAGGAGGCCCAGCCTTTGCTCCTGGGAGCTGGAATTAAACCTCCGTCCCAGTGGGCCGCAGTCCTGCGCACAACCACTACGCCACCGGGGCTCAGCCCAAATTTGTTTTTTAAAAGACATTAAAAAATGCCAAGTCAGGATAAAAGAGAGAAAGATTTATGCGATTATTAGTATAATTTTGCTGATCCTTAAGAAGATAACAACAAGCAATGCCTAAAGGTGGGTATGTAACCTCATCCTCTCATTTGAAATAAGAGTTCAAAATACAGCTGCACCAGCAGGTGACATCATAGTTAACAGACAAAAGATTGAAGTTGTTAGATTTCATCTTCTTTGGATCCACTATCTATGTTCACAAAAGCAGCAGTCAAGAGACCATAAAGCATAGGTTTGGATAAATCTTCTGCAAAAGACCTCTTTTTTTTGTTTGTTTTAAAGACCTCTTTACAGCATTGAAAAGCAAGGATGCTACTTTTGAGAACTAAGGCAGTGACCTACCCAAGCCACAGTCTTTTCATTTGCCTCATATGCATGTGAATGCCACTGAATAAAGAGACCAAAGGGAAAAAATGCATTTGAATAATTAATTTGAATATTGAAAGTACCACAGACTTCCAGAAGAACAAACAAATCTGTTTTGGAAGCATGGCTACAATACTCCTCAGAGGCAAGGATAGACAGTCTTCATCTCATGTACTTGGACAAGAGAAACCAATCCCTGGAGAAGGGCATCATGCTGGATAAAGTGACAGGTCCAGGACAATGAGGAAGACATTTCACAAGATGGACGGGCACAGTGGCTACACTGATGGGCTGAAACCTAAGAACAATTATGAAGAAGACACAGGACAAGACAGTTTTTTTCTTTTAATTTTTTATTAAATATTCTTCTTGGGGGCTCTTTCATCTCTTATCACAATCCGTACTCATCCATTGTGTCCAGCACATTTGTACATATGTTGCCATCATTATTTTCAGAGCATTTTCTTGCTACTTGAGCCCTTGATATTAGCTTCTCATTTCGCGACTTCCTCCCCTCTCCTCCCTCCCTCAAGAACCCTTGATAAGTTATAGATTATTTTCATATCTTACATCGTTATCTGTCACCTTTCACCCACTACGAAGGGTCACAAGGAAGAGATGAGTCAGTCAGGGTGCAGTATAGCACTGAAAAAGCATACAACTTCCCTCTAGTTCTGGAGTACTTCCTTCCCCCCACTATCATGACCTCAATTCTACCTTACAAATCAGATTAGACCAGAACATGCACACTGCTATACATAAGAGTCTGAAACACAGGGAATCCAGGATAAAAAAGCCTCTCAGGACCAACAATAAAAACAGAGATACCAGGAGGATAATGGGGAAGAAAAGGGGATTTCATCTTAAGGATCTTCTGGGTTTCTTTAGTCACTATGACTCAGAAATAACTTGAAGGCAACTCACACCCAGACTAGATGTTCTCGACTGCCATTCCCATTAAATGATGGCAACAGACTATACTATCATATATGAAGAATACCAGGACCAGCTCATACTAAAGAAAGTATTGCAGTGATCATGCTGTCATTTCTGTCTGACAGCCAGATTGGAAAGTATAGATGACTTTTTCTCTAAAATGTCCACAATGTCAGCAGGTAAATTAGGGTTAACCTCTTGCATATTTTTCTTGGGATCTTGATCTAATCTCACTATACTTTATTAATTCATCAAACTGTCATCACTGATATATTTTGAATTTCTATGTAGATAGTACATATTTGCAGAATAAATGAATTCAGGAATAGAATAGAGAGTAGGGGACTGATTAATCTTCTGGGAATTCAAAATAGCAATTTATTATAAATTGCTTTAACAAATTTTCCAAAAATATTCTCAGGTTGAAAATACAGGATCACTTTGAATCAGTTGCTAGAATCATTATACTTAAATCTATTTTTTATGGCTCATTGTGTAAACTTTCTAAGTGCTACAAAATATCAGGGGAGGTTTTATTCATTTTTATTCTCCCCCAATGCTTAAGGTGACATTGCTATAATCTTTATAAATAGAAATTATTATAGATGATGATTCTCTTTTATAAACATTTCAAAGTATAACTTATAGCAATCTTTGGTTCTACTGTGATACAGCCACTAACATGAGATATATATGTATATATTTTTTCAAAGTGAATTGCCACATATAAAATCATACATATGTTTTTTTGTTTGTTTATTTTTTGGGGGGCATCACTGCCCTTTGGTGAGAGTGGGAGGCCCAGTCTTGCTCCTGGAGAGCTGCTGCTGGATTTGAACCACCAAGCCAGTGGGCCACAGTCCAGGGCTCAGAGCCTCTAATACATAGGTTTAAATAAAAAAAAATCCTATTAAGTAATATATATTCACTGTATTCACTGAAAGTTAGAATTTATATACCTCTTGTTGTTACATGCCATGGAGCTAGTTTTGACTCACTGCAACCTTATGTGCTACAGAACAAATCACTGTTTGCACCTCCATAATCCAAACAATGGTCATGTTTGAGCCCTTCACAGCAATCACTGTCCATCCATCTACTTGTCAGTCTTCCTATTTTTTTTGCTGCCCTTCTACTTTACCAAGCGTGCTAACCTATTCCAAGGACTAGACTCTCCTGACAAAGTCCCACCATTCTTGATGCTAAGGAGCACTTTGGTTTGACTTCTTCCAATACTGATTTGTAATATTCTGGTTGTCCATGGCAATTCCAATATTCATTGCCAGCACCATAGTTCAATTTTTTCAATTCATTCATGGTCTTCTTTACTCATTGTCTAACTTCCATACGCATAAGAGATGATTAAAAATATCATGGCTTGGGTCTGATGCACGTTGGTCCTCAAAGTAATTTTTTTACACCTCAACACTCTACAAAGGTCTTATGCAGTAGATTTTCCCAATGGAAGATGCTTGATTTCTTGACTACTGATTCTGTGAGCATTGTCTGTGAGTTCAAGCACAATTAAACCCTTGACAACTTTTTCCTTTTTTTCTGTTTATCATGATATTGTCCATTGGTCTAGTTATTAGGCATTTGCTTTTCTTTACATTGAGTGACAATCTATATCGAAGGATGAAGTCCTTGATCTTTGTCAGCAAGTAATTCAAGTCTTCCTGGCTTTCAGCAAGCAAGAATCCATCATCTGCATATCAAAGGCCATTCTTAAGACTTCTCCCAATCCTGATAATGTGTTCTTCATATGCCCAGTTTATCTGATTATTTGTTCAGCACATACAGAATACATATTGGGAAAGGACAGAAGCTGGAAATACACTTTCCCTGTTTTACACTTTCCATGCAATATTGCCTTTCAAACCATGTAGTTTTCCCTTCTTCTATCTATGATAGGGTTTGCATGAGCATAGTAATGTGTTCTTGATTTCCAATTCTTCTCCATGTTATCCAAAGTTTATTATATTTTATACAACTTACCACCTTTGCATGGTCACAAAAATACAAACCACTTCCTGGTTTTCTTTGCTTTCAGCCAAGATCTGTCGGACATTAGCAATGATATCCCTTGTACCTTGTGATCTTCTGAATCCAGGCTGAACCTTTGAGAACACCCTATCAATGTATGCCACCATCATTGAATAATCTTCAACAAAGTTTTACTTCCATGTGATATTAATGATATTGTTCTATAATTTGAACATTCTGTTGGGTGACCTTTCTATAGAATGGGCATAAACATGGATCTCTTCCAGTCAGCTGACCAAAGAGCTGTCTTCTAAAAGTCTTAACAAAGACAGATTAGTTCCTTTGATGCTTTATTAGCTCGTTGAAACATTTCAAGTGGGATTCCATCCATTCCTGAAGGCTTGGTTTCCACCAATTTCAACAGTGCAGTTGGTCTTTCCCCTTTTAGACCCTCAGTTCTTGATCACATACCAGCTGTCTGAGTGACTGAATACTCGTTATTTTTAGTACCGTGACTATCAGAACACTTCCTGTGATCTTTTGATCCTTTCTTCATAACTCAATATTTTGACCTTAGATTCCTTTAGCAGTGCATCCTAAAAGGTAAATTTTCCCTTTTAGTTGAGCTTGAGATATGCTGAGCATGTTCTTGTCTTTTGGTGTTCTAAGGTCAGGTCTTTGCACATATTAAATTACAATGCTTCTCATAACACATCTTTTGAAATTTTCTGTTCAGATCTTTTATGGTGTCTTTTGTTCAATTTGCCTTAGCCACTCTATGCTTTTGTGTCCCAATCTCTATGGCATCTATATTTGACTTTCTTTTCTCTGTTTTTTAAAATATGATTTTGCTTTCTTCATGCCTGATGTACTTGATGCCACTTTGCAATTCCTCTAGTCTTCCGTAATTAGTATTCAATTTGTCAAATCTATTTTAAGATGGTCTCTAAATGGGGTACTCAAGCCCATAATTTGGCTTTTGTGGATTTGTCGTAATTTTCTTCTACTTGCACATGATCAAATGGAGATCTGATCCATAGATGGTCTCCAGTTTTGTTCTGACTGATGATATTGAGTTCCTCCTCATCATGGCTTTCCATTGATGTAGTTGATGTGATTTCTGTGTATTCAAGCTAACAAATTTATGTTATTGAATAGAGGTATTTATAATAATATTAAAGGTTTATGCTTTCTCTCTGTTGATTCCAAAGGGCCAAGAAAAGAGAATATTTTATATAACATATACTAAAAATTTCACTGAAAGATGGAGGAAACTCAGCAAATGGTTGACAGTGACCAGGATCTTGAATAAGTATTGAGTGCAAAGGAAAAACAAAACAAAGCAAAACAAGAAGACAGTCTAAAGGAGGATAAAGAGCTCTTATTTTCTCTGCTCTCATAGTCATTTAGTTTATATATAAAAAATATGCCCTTGGAATTTGTTTGTTTTAGTACTTGAATATCTGTTCGTCTTCTCCAACCACGTTTTCCTATATTTCCCTGCATTTGAAACTTATATCTATGTTGAACTATAAAAAGCTGTTGATTACCACTACATGTTCTAAATAGGCACTGATATAGGTCATATATAATCCAACCTCAATAAGGCTAATCTCTATCTTACCCCAAAGTTCTCTCATGTTGAAATTAGGAATGGTCTTTTCATCACTTACATAGTTAACAAACACTGATGAATATGTTTTTGATATACTATTTCTTACGCTGACAAAAATTTTAAACATTATCCCAGTTTTCCAAATGAGAAAATCCCAACACTAAAACTTAATTCTTTCAGTCAGAAAATATGAAACTGGCTTTAAATTTTGTTCTATCTCATTCTTAAATATATTTCCCTATCATTAAAGATGCTAGGGCATTACTGATTAAGAATTTTGTTTGGATATTAAAGGGAAAATTCGGGGTCTTTGCTCCAAAATTTTTGTTTTAAATTCAGTAAATAATTCAGGCAGTTCTATGGCTAATTGCTTAGACAAATCCTGATACTTAAGTACTAAAAAAACATGCTCATCAAAAAAGCAACATAATTTGAGCACACATGCTCATATAGCAAGGTATGTTTAATGATAAGACCAATGTAATTTGGCCTTGGGGTAATATTTTGTACAATAGCAACAATTAATTAAAATTTTTCTTGAGGCTCTTATCAAAAATATTACGAGTCAAACACAACTTTTCTGATGATGAATTTTTTAAAATAAGTCTTTATTTGCACTGAGGGTAAAGTTAATTACATTATACTTTTGAAGTTAGATGAATCATGGAACACTCAATATTTTACAGTTTATTAATCCAGATAAGGAGTACAGGTAGCACTGTGGTGAAGTGCTCAACTGCTAACAGCAAATGGGTGGTTTGGACCCACCAATAGTTCTGCAGGACAAAGAGAATTTGCTTTGTAAAGATTTACAGCCTTAGAAGCCCCAAGGAGGAGTTCTTTCTGTTTATAGGGGCACTATGAATCAGAATTGACAGGAATGTAAAAAACGAACAAACAAAACCAAAAACAAAATGAGTCCCCATGCTAATGATTTGTGTTGGTATTCCTAGATATAGTTTCCTTGTTAGAAAACCTTTGGATCAACCTGAAATGTCGTTCTTAGGTTCTGTGTACCTATATACCAAATTGGGGAATTTGGAGAAATCTATGACCAATCTGTACCTGATAATCCCCCTGGAACAAGAACAAGGAAGCTCACTCATCTGTGTGGTATGTTTCTTGATCTCCAACCTTGATCACTGCCATGTCATCTGTAACATATGCCAAAAGAGCATAAGCAGAAATAGAGATGTGCTTGCCTAGCAATATTCTCCTTCTTTCCACAGAGGAATGTGTCCTCCAATAGCACTTTGCGGATTTGCTCTTCCACCATAGACTTTATCCAAGTTCTAAATCCATTGCCACGGCCAAGTTCTAAAATCAAAACCACAAGAAACCTCCTCTTCCCTCCAATGACTGACTGTCAACAATAAATTCCACAGCATTTTCTTGTCAGAAACTAAACTATCGATTCACCTTTAAGAAGAGCTAGCTAGGTGGGCCAGTATCAAATGCACTGAAACAAATGGGAACAGAATATTTACAATTTTTCAGGAGCTAAAATACATGTCACAGATATATTTCATCACAAAATAGCCTAAAACAGAAGTAGATGGAGGGGCCCCAGGGCTTTTCTTTCCAGGTCTTATGGCTTGGGAAATGCTTTCTCTCCATTTAACTCAGGATAAGTCCACAAGTTACATGGGTTATGCTCAGTTTCTTGCTTTCTGCTCCCCTATTTTGTATTTCTACTACCCAATTAAGGGGTTCTTCAGGCTATAGTCAAATTTTCACACTACATGTCCTACTTTTAAAGAGCATTGATTCACAATTTTGTTTGAATTATTAGTAATGAGAACAAAAGCACATGTTATTTCCAAATTATTGGTAGGGCACCCAAGTTCTCTACATAAACATTTGCTTGGGGTTCATTGGATAGAAGATGTTTAGTCTTTATAAATTAATTTTCCTCTTAGGAATCTTCCAAAAATATTTAAATATGATGATTTCATGATAATATGTTACTTAATAACAGGAAAAACTAATTTCTAGAATAAGTTCAAGAAATCCAGTGATTGAATGAAACAGAAATCATTAAATGATCCAAATGGGTTTGATTTGACACATCTTATTTTTCAAACTTTTAAAAAGTTTTTATCTTTCACTCTGCTTTTGCTGAAGACATGCTATTATAAATAAAGTTTCCAATCGCTATGGATTACTTGGTTTAGTGTCCTTTGTATTTTGCACTGTAATTTGAGAAACTATTCTATGCTTCAATGTAATCATTATTCAACAACTAATATTTTCATCAAAAAATGGCAAACTCTGGCTGGAGTTTATATGTAAAATCAAAGGTTAAGAGAAATGGCTTCCAATATTTATGAAGGACAGCAGTATACGTGGTTACCATACTTAAAAAGGTATTGGCTGTCCACTTCAGAAAAAATAGCCACTAGAACCATGTGCATAGAATCAAAACATTGTCAGACATTGAAGGTCTAATGAATAGCAACAGAATATTGTCAGAGATAGTGTCAGAGAATGGGCTCCTAGCACCAGAAGGCCCTGGAAATATCTTCCTAAAGTAGAGTCCACCATAGACCATAATGATGTGAATGGAGTACACCGTGTGGAAGTACAAACTTCAGGCTCTGGCTGATGGGACAAAATTCAAATTGAGAAGAAACACCTGAAAACACCAACAGATAATCAGAAATTTAAATGTACTATGTATAAGTCTAGAAAATTAGAAGTCATAAAAATGAAATCGAATTCATAGATTTTGATTTCATAAGCATCATTGAACTGAAAGGAACTGATATTGGTCATTTCAAATAAGAAAATCACATGGTTCATAATGCCAAGAAAAGCACAGTCAAGAGGAATGGCTTTGCATTTATTGTCCAAAATGACATTTCAAAATCTACCTTGAAGTACAACACTGTCTGTGATAGGATTATATCTATTGATATTTAAGAGAGTGCAATCAACACAATTATTATGAAAATTTGTGCACCAATCACAAATGATGAAATTGAAGAATTCAACCAATAGCTTCAGACAAAAAGTGACCGAACAAGCACTCATGATGCATTAATAATTATTGGCTATAGGAATGCAAAGGTTGGAAATAAAGACTGACTACCAAATAATTTTGGAAAGATGGTATTTGTGATAGAAATGAAGCTGTTGATAGCATGATTGAATTTTGTAAGTTCAACAATTTAAGAAAAAATATCATTTTTCAACAGAATAAATAGTAATTAAGCAAATGTCCCTCTCCAGATGAAATATATAGATATCAAATTAACTACATCAGTGGGAGAGAAAATGATATCAGGCGCATTCAAGGTGGTATGGCTGTAGACGAGAGAAAATTTAAAAAGATCTATATCAGCAGTTAAAATTATTCCCGGGGCCAATGGTGGCACATATTATCAATTGCTTATATGAAAGTTCAAGTTGAAGCTACAGACAATTGAACGAAGTTCACTAGAGTCAAATTATCATCTTGTGTATATCACATATGAATTAAGAAAGTTTCAAGACTCAAGAACAGATTAGACAACAATGAATGCTAATAACTGTAGGAGCTGTGGGAGTACATTAAGAATATCGTATGTGAAGAAAGGTAAACATCATTTAAAATATAGGAAGGAAGAAAAGATCAAAGTGGATGCCAGAAAAGTTTCTGAAATGTATTTTTAATGGTAGAATAGCTAAGGCACAGAAGAAAATGATGAAGTCAATGAAGTTAACAGAATGTTTTAAAGAGCAGCTCAAAAAACCAAAGTAAAATATGATAATGAAATGTGCAGGGCATTAGAATCAGATGATCAAAAGGGAAGGGCATGCTCCACATATTTTAAATGGCAAGAACTCAAGAAAAATGTCAAGCTTTATGGAGCAACACTGCATATGCTATAGACAAATATTGAATGATGCATCAGCAGAAGATGAAAAAACATATACAGTCACCTTACTAAAAAGAAGTGATCAACGTTTCACCATTCAGGAGGTAGCATATTAGCAAGCACCAATGATGCTGAAGAAAGAAGTGCAAGCTTCACTGAAAACATTAGCCATAATAAGGCTCAAGGAGTTTGATAAAATACCAATTAAAATGTTTCGACAAGCATGTAAGTACTAATTTGTCTATGCCAGGAAATTTGGAAGACAACTACTTTGCCAGTTGACAGGAAGAGATTCATATTTATGCCCGTTCCAAAAAACATACCCCAACAGAAATGCTCAAATTATAGAACAATATCATTACTATTACATGCAAATAAAAATGATCAAAGATTGCCAGTGATCAAAGAACCATGGTTGGAGCAGGGAGCTGTCTGGGGTTCAGGCTGGATTAATAAGAAGACAAGGAACAAGGAATATCATTGTTCATGTAAGATGGCTCTCGACTGAAAGCAGAGAATAGCAGAAAGATGTTTACTTGTGTTTTACTATTTCAAGGCGTGCCACATAACAAACTAGGAATAGCCCTGAGAAGAGGGGGAATTCAAGAAAGTTTCATCACGCTCCTGCAGAACTTATACATGGATCAAGAGGCAGTGATATGAACAAATCAGAGACATGCTACATAGTTTAAAATGAGAAGAGGTATGTGACAGGTTTGCACCCATCACCATAATATTTCACTTTTTATGTTAAGTAAATATCAGAGAATTTGGATTATATAAGGAAGCATGTGGCATCAGAATTGGAAGATGGTTTATAACCAATCTTAATAGGTAGATGACAACCACCTTGCTTGCTGCAAGTGAGGACTTCAAGTATTTGCTGATGAAAGTCAAAGACTGCAGCTTTCTGTGTATAGATTACAACTCAATGTTAAAAAGACTGAAATTCTCACAACTGGACCAATAGGTAACATTATGACACATGGAGAGGAGATCGAAGTTGTCGAGGACTTTGGATTGCCTGGATCCAGAACCAACATTCATGGAAGTAGCATTCAAGAAATCAAATGATTCATCAATCCATTGCACAAGAACTCTTTGGAGCATTGAAAAGCAGGGCAGTTACTTTAAGGTCTAAGGTGCCGCTGACCCAAGCCTTAGTTTCATATGCATGTGAAAGTTGGGCCTCAAATAAGGAAGACCAAAGAAAATTTATGAATTTGAATTAAGGTATTGGTAAAAAAATTTTGAAAGCGCTATGGCCTGCCAAAAGAACAAATAACTCTGTCTTAGGAAGTATGGTAAAATGTTCCTTAGCGGCAAAGATGGTAAGACATTCTCTTACATATCTTAGACATGTTATCAGGAGAGACCAGTCCTTGCAGAAGGCACCACACTTCATAAAGTAGAGAGAAAAGTTAAAAAGAGGAAGGCCCTCACCAAGATGAACTTACACAGTAGATGCCCCGATGGACTCAAGCACGAGAACAATTGTGAGGATGGGGCAATGTTTCCTTCTGTTGTACATAGGGTCTCTTTATGTCAGAACAACTCAATACCACCTAACAACAACAACCACAATACCACACTCTGCCATATGTGAAGACTCAATAATTTAATATAAAGATTTCATAGCTAATGTTGTAACAGTTGCAAAAGAATAGAAAAATTAACAGCAGAGGAACGAGTTCACATACATATATACAAATTGATATATAAATAATGGAAATTGTAGATTAGAGAGAAAAATAACATACTGTTCAATAAATTGTGCACAAATGGTTTATTAGCCATATTGAAAGTAAAAATACATTGTGAAAATCTTGTTAGACAAATTTCCTGACCATGAGGAAGTGGAGGGTTTCAAGATACTGAAGATTGTGTCCATATTAATGGGCTTGATAAACCTCAAATTCTAACTTTCTGTAATTAATCTATATTGTGGACATTCAGCAACATTTTAGGCTATTGGAACCAAAACACATTCATAATCTATGTGCAAATGAATCAGAAAGAGATGTAGCAGGCAGCAAGCCCTTCCACACAGTGTTTGCTATTTTGAGTTGAGATTTGGTTTCTAATTTTAAAATCTTCTGTATTTTTGCTCCTCGTACTTTCTCAACCACAGAGGAAATATGTTTTGAAGATTCTAGAGAAAAATCTCCTTCCCACACTTGACAAATATAAAGAAATGTGTTTTCTGCATTTTTCATATTGTAGGATTTTATTTTTTTGTTAAAATCAGTAATAATAAAAACAATAAAATTTAATGAATCAAAATTTAAAGCAAAGAAATATATATGGGATAAAAAAAACACAGTAGTAGTTGTATTATATTTATAAGCAGTTAATGTGACTAAAACAGCATTTTGTTTCCTTTACCTGCAAGAAGTGACATATTACTAAGTGTCTAACTTTACATATTCAAAATTTAGTCTTTATCACTCATTTTACATATCTAACTCAAATAAATCCATTTCACTATATACTATGAAAGGTGCTGCATAGGAAGGGAAAAATAACTCATAGCCTATAAAATGTCATTCAAAGTAAAAATGAGGAATCCCATCTTACTACTTATTTAAGTTTCACCAATCTCATTTATCACCTCCATTGTTGTGTGTGGACATCTTATCATTAGTAATATGTACACACTACATATAATATTGTACTATGTAATTTACTAATGTTATTGCTTTTATCTCAACCCCCAAAGAAGAACTAGATTTATAAAGATATTGATAATGGCAGTGAATAGGGTGAAGGTCATATCTGACTTCATGTGACTTCTTTATTGCCACAAGGCAGGGAGATCAGACATGCATTCACCCATATATCCTTTTTACTATGTCCTGACACCAACCATTCCTCCCATGGCCCTTAATGTATGCTGGGTGTGATAATTTGTTGTAATTGACATATACAATTCACAGTCAACACTCATGATTAAGGGGATTTATTAGGAAAGGTAAAGGGTTAAGACCAGTCAGGATGAGCAAACCTTAAAACGACAGTCATTACAATTAGCAGTCAACATTCTGTCTCGTCCCTAGCCTCTCAGCCACATGGTCCATTGGTCTACGACTCCATGGGCTCACAGTTCTGTTCCCCTGGCATTCTCAGGGCTTCCTTGCCTTGGCCTTTAGTCTCAGCCTGGGACCTGCAATCTGTCTCTTAGTCTCCATGCCACAGTTCCTGGTGCCTATGGTCCATCAGTTCAGTGAGAGATCAAGAAGGTGCTATTTATACAGTCGTCTGAGAAATTTTCTCCTTTCTGCTGCTTCAAAGATGGCTCATCTTTCTAATGAGGTGGGGGTAATGAAAACGGACCCATCCCCTCCATTAATTAATGTCACACATGTCCTATTTACATAGCATCCTCCAGTCATTTGGTTGGAGTTAACTAAGACATGGATAGAAGAACCAAAGTAAGAAATTTAACTACACCACAATAAAAAAGTAATTATAATGAAACTTTAAACATGAGGTACTGTATATCCTCAAATATAAGGTGACCAGAATATCAGCCTTGGAACCTAATGTTACCACAAAAACTTCATAAAAACTGTGCTGAAAAGGCTTATTCATGAGTATATATGGTGCTGAGTTGCCTCAGAACCAGCTTTTGACAGAACCTCATTAGAATTAGCAGTGTTGCTAGTCAGAAATGACCTATACTGATAAAGTAATGCCTCAGGGCACACAATAGAGATATGTACAAAGGAATATGGGACCCAAGAAGCAATGAACGTGGTCTGAGCAGGTGAACCAAAATTGTTGCTGTAAGCTGTACTCTCAAGGCTAAGTGAAAATGATCTGTGATCTAGATATATTATTGGTAAGGAAATCAATTATCAGTTATCTAATTCAGTTATATAATTATCTAATTATATGATGAAAAATTTTCATTAGAATATCAATTTTAAATTTATAGGAACTTTCCTTCTTTGAAACTTTTCTAAGAGAAGTTACAGAAATCAATGTATGTGGTAACAATGAAGACAATTCTAACGATGCAGGCAATTCTAGATAAACAATTTGCTCTGTGATTTCAAGAAGACTGCAGAATCATTGATGCATTTAGATTAGGGTGTTAGAAAAGAATACTGTGGATATCATGATCTGTCAAAGCAAGAACCACTCTGTCTCGAGATAACTAGAGCCAGAATGTGCCACAGACACAAAGTATGTCAAGATTTCATCTCACATACTTTGGACAAGTTATTAGAAGAGAAAAGTACCTGCAAAGGAATCTTTTGTTTGGTAAAGTAAAAGAGCAGTAGAAAAGAAGACTCTCAACAAAATGGGTCGACACAGTGGCTTCAGACTTGAGTTCAAACATAACCACTGCAAGGAGAGCATAGGAATAGGCAGTGCTTTGTTCCACTGAACCCAACGTTACTATGACTTGGAAATGATTTGACAACACTTAATAATAACAATCAGAAACTATTTCCAAAAGACAATTTTCGCTTGTGTATCATCTCTAAAAATATATAGCTAATGAGAGTTACATTATTCCATTCATCTAAACTTTCTGAATTGTTCTCTTAGCTTTATATTTACAATGATATATGAAAACCTCCAGGCAATCAGATTATTTGAGAGCACCCAAATTTACAAAATCTTGAAGATATTTTTCTATCAGTATTTAATAGGCATTCTTGAAGAACTACTGGATGGAGAATGGTCTTTTTAAATCTATTATTTTCACTTTTAGTTAAATAAGATTAGTTTTTGTTCTACTGAAAAATGAAGACAAGTATCTGGAGAATTTGATTGCAAGTCCAAGTATGGTCCTAATGCTCTGTTCCTTGCAATTTGCTTTAGGATTACAATTAAACAGTTTTTAGAGCAAGAATGTCAAGGCTGTGAAAGCTCTCCAAAGTTTGGGTTTTAAATTTAGCATAATCAGCACCTTAACAATGGTCTCAAAATTTAGACGCTTTCTCTATAATAAACTTTCTTTCCAGACTAATGCCCTTGATGAAATGTCTAAATAGCATGAATATTTTAGGAAATTTTGATCTCATAATCTGCTCATTTTTAAAATATAGATTGCTTTCTTTCTATATTCTGAAATTAATACCCTAATCATATACAAATCATATACAAATAATTCTGTAAGCTAACTATCAATACTTCCTGACAATCCTAACCTTTGTACTTTTTACTCACCAAGCCTAATCAAGTAGAAACAATGAGGGTAGGGGAAGAACGTATAAAAGTTATGAGCTAACTGTTTTTTTAATAACAATTTTTAGAGGACTAAAAGCTATAGGAATATTTTAAAACACATCACTTCATTTTAGACTTTAAAAAACCCTCCTCCTCTAGGAACAAATGGGCATAATTAAAAACAGAACATGCAGTAATTAAAAATATATATAAGGTGGCAGGGAAAAGAATGCCAAGTTACAAGGGGTGAGAGATATTATCTTGGGGGACGAAAAGTCCAATATATATTAAGAGGGGGTTCAGTAAAAATAATTGTTAAAAAAAAGAAAAACACTAGAGAGTTTAATGAAACAGAAACACTATTATAATCACAACCCTGCAATAAAAGTAATCTATGAGTGGATTCATTGAAAGGCAAAAACCTGAAATGGTATAGAAATGAGAATGGTAATATATCCACCAATATACATAGGTTTGACAGAAGATCATTTTAGATACATATTTACCTATGTGCAAATACATTGAGGAATAAAGCAAAGAATATATGGTTAAACCTATGAAAAATTCTAGGAAGTAATCACTGGGTCTGGAAATCAGGACTATACTCATAGGGAACTCCAAGGTGAATTGTTGTAAACAGTCCAAAAAATCAATGTGATACATCTTCCTTTGGTGAGCAGTGATTGGGGTCTTAAGAATTCATGAGCAACCATCTAAGGTGCACCTATTGATCGTTCCTTCTCCAGAGCAAAGAAGAGTCAAGACAATTGAAGACTCACGCAAACAGTCCATGGGACAAATGAATATGAAGGGCAGTCTTTGTAACTCTAAAGCTAGAAGAACTAGAACCACTACTATCAACTTCTCTAAAGGCTATTATTGTATTAGAAAGTTCTGGATAACTCCACGTTATAGATAAATAAATAATAAAAATAATAAAAATGAATTAAGGCTTATAAGACAGAAAGAGACTGGTGGAAACCCCGAGACCATGGCTCTCAGTCCCGCAGCACATTGTGAATCCCTAGGGCTCAATTTTGAGCCAAATAACTGACACGTTTATGAGTGGGAACAATAAACACTGCATCCTTTGGGAAATGGCACTAGGTAGGTATGAGTCCTTAGGATAATCAACCGATCCATAATAAAAGGGCACCATTTGCCAAAGGACAAAGTTCAAAAGGGATTGGAAAGAAGAGTTTGAGTGGGAAGCATAGGGAGGAAGTCAATTGCAAAGTGTAGGTCGTTAAATGATGGTACAGTGTGGGCACTGGAATCCATTACATACAACAACATGCATATGAGCTATTAAATGGGAAACATTTCTTCTGTAAACCCTCACAAATTTACAATGAAAAGTTTTTGAAAACAAACATATGTTTCTGTTCGACAAAGTTTTTCTTCATGATACAAAAAGAAATCAATCTTGGTATGTAAAGTTACACCAGTTTCACTATGTTATGAAATATCTTACTTAACTATTGTATTGTACCTTAGAAAGGGGAAACATAAAAGTCATATGTCAATACTTAATATAAAATAGAAATGCCTCAGAGGGTTTTGTGTGTTTTCAAATGCTGTCATTTAAATTTTGAAATATACCCAAAAGAAAATGGCACAAACACTTCTGTATTAGTTATCTTGTGCTTCTAGGACAGAAATGCTACAGTGAGTAACTTTAACAAACAAATTGATTTTTTCACAGTCTGAGTACAGGGTGGATGCCATATAGAGAAACATTTTCTCTGTCAGTTCTGGAGGAAGATCCTGGATTTTTAAAATTTCTTCTGATCTATCTTCATGAAATTTGGTATTTCTTGTCTCTGATCTTTGCTTCCTTGTCTTAATCTCTCTTTTCTCAAAGGAGTTTGAGTTAAGATGCACTCGACAGTAAATCTGCCTCATGAACAGAACAAGCCATAGTTTTGATTGCACCATATTTTTGAAAGCACTCTAAAGAGACTAACACAAATCTATAACTTAGAGAACTTGCGTGCAGCCACCCACTGATTGCAGGGACTTATTTATGTATGTTTCATGGGGAATGGATCTGTGCGTGTGGGAACTGTGACCTCACTGGAAATGCTTTTAAATGTACCATGAACTCCTGATTACTATCTATGAATCAACTATAAACTATACAGAATAATTTTACAGAATAATTATATAATACAAACCAATGATCATGCAATAAGCATACACATTAAAAAAAGAACTCTATATTCAGTAGTAAGTAACTGAAAATGCTTCATTATTATAGTTTAACAATCAGGCATTAAAGCCAGAATTATGTCTCGAGCAATATACTGCTTTGGAGTCTTATAAACTGTTGGGAGCTGAGGTTGAGGGCTCTAAGGTTATGATATATAAATTAAGCACATAGACACAGATAAAAATAATTAACTATTAATATGGGTGCATACAACCATATATTTTAAAAACTATATGCATGTACACACACCCACAAACACAATTTTACCCAAAATGTACTAGGGTAAATATGAGAGTTCTTAAAAACTTTATGAACCAATTATCAGCTTCTATTTCAAAGGAATGACTTTTATATTCTAGTCTCTTGGCATAGAATATATATCCTTGCTGTTGTAAGCTATTGGGTGATAGAAAGAAGATATTCTATCAAGTAGCATACTATTTCCCTAATTCATTAATGTCTCAAAATTAATAATGAAATACGAATGGTAAAATGTTACATCTTGAACTGAAAAAAATACTCTAAAGTGCTTTTTAGCAAAGAACAATATTGTATGAGTAATGATGGAAATCTAGAAATCATACATAACAAATCACGGGTTTGATTTACCTAAGAAAGTTTGATTTACCTAAGGGTTATTGGTGGCACTGGGGTAAAAGCTGGGGGTTGGGCTGTTAGTCTCAAAGCCAGAGGGTCAGTCCACCAGCAGCTCAACCAGAGAAAGATGAAGCTTTTTTTTTTCTGTAAAGATTTACTGTCTCTACAAATTAGAATAGGCTCGATGCCAATAGGAATGGTTAAAAAAATAAGGGAAAACAGCACTGTTTGGCTGGAGGATTTGAGTTCCTTGGAGGACCTGGCTTGTCCTATTGGCAAAACTCTAGGTTAATGAATAAGAAACATAACTGATAAAAAATATATGTATGCAGTTTTTCATGCTTTTTACTTAAATCAATTAGATATGCTGCTAAATTACTAGGTCTAGAATAAGATAAAAGGATTTGGGAAATAGAATATCTGTGTAATTTTAAGTTCACCTCAATTTCCTTCCCTGTAAGATCCTTGCAAACATTTAAAAGTGCATTTTATTTTTATTTTTTATTTTTGCATTATTTTATTTAAACTTATGAATTTAGATAAAAGTCAGATTTTCAAGTGAAAGTGTATAATTTCATCATAACATTCTTCAATGAAATTGTCTTTACTACCATCATTTGCAACATATGCCAATTTCCATGATATAGATCTAAAGGATATAAAATTTTATTTTTTATAAATTTCAAGTATATTTTCCAAACTATACCTGAAGTTAGTGTTGCAACAGCAGATTCAGCTTTTTTCTAGAACATATATTTTGAAAGTGATCAGATGACCCATATCCTTACAAATGGTTCTCAATTCCTGTGCCCTAACTAAAATGAAAATTGATATTGGTCTTGACAAGATTAAGTCACAGACAAATAATACATACCTACTTTGACTAGTTACCTTAATTTTTTTTATTAATACCATTAGTGTATTTTTAATAACATGCTTCCAAGTAAATATATTGAGTGGTATATTAGTAAACATACGTTCTAAAACAACTAAGCAATTAATCAGAATAGACCTGATTTGTAACATTTTCCTACTTCTATGATGGAAATACTCCCACATATGAATGTAATGCTACAGACTATACAATGGATCAGATTCACAAAGCATACCACATTATTTTGGAGAGAGCTGCCTCCAACATACTACTATGATGAAAAAATAATATCTCGTCAGAGCTTATTCTAATTGTCTGCCAAAATAATCATAGACATTTTGATAATTCCCAATAAATTCAACAAAATAATGGCAAGTCATTTCATCATAATTAACACTGTAAGAAGCAACAGGAAAATCTTATCTTAATGTAAAATCACAAACTAAATTAGGATAATAATTTAAAAGGCAGGCTGTCAGTACTTCATGATACACAATAATCTTTAAAAACAATACCACTGAAAATATGAAAACTACAATTAGATGAATTTGGAGAATTTTCTGAAAAATTAGCATTATGTATTGACTATGACAATCTAGCTGGAATATTTTACTAAAAGAATATGAAGAAGTATGTATGTAAATCTAGTTATTTCTGTGATGATCATGATTACGTGAAAATTTTTGTGATATAGTAAAGTAGTTCTATTTTACTGCCATTTACTTGATTTTGGCTCCTGCTGATTTTATAGGACACCAGAACTAATCCTCAGGGTTTCCAAACAATCAGTCTTTACAGGAATTTGTAGTTCCATTGTTCTCACATGGTGTGAAGCAGCAGATAGGTTGGACTCACTAGTCTGTGGTTAGCAGTCTATCAATTAGTCTGCTGTGCCACCAGGGACTCATGTAACATAGTGAGTATGATGATAGTAGACAACATTTAGTACAGGGTTTAGCAAACCTTTTATAAAGAGCCAATTGCTCCCCATACGGTCTATCTTGTTAACACAACTCTACTTTTATAGTGGAAAAGCAGCCTTGTTTATGACTTAGTGTGACTGTGTTTCAATAAAACATTCTTTTTTTTTCTCGAAGATCACCTTTCAACTGAATAAGAGAGGGGTCTATGCAGGGAACAATAACATCCATGAAAAATGTGCTAACCATCAAACGAGATCAAAGGATTAGCATTCTCTTCTCTCCCAAATATTCAGAAGGCAGGAAGAGGAAGAAATGAAGAACCTTACAAGGAAAGGGGAAGAGTCTTAACTTTGGACAAATTATAGTTAAGGGCATCAAATAAAATATGTATAAACTGCTGAGCCCTGGTGGTGTAAGTGGTTGAGTGTAGAACTGCGACCCACGGGCTTGGCGGTTCAAATCCAGCAGCGGCTCTCAGGAGCAGCAATGGGTAGCTCCCATGACCACCAGAGGCAGTGATGTCCCCTCAAAAAATATGTATAAACTTAACTGGGTGTTGCAGGCAGTTGGGATGCAAAATATGTAAAATATGGATGGAAAACTAATTTGCTCTATAAATTTTCACCCACGTCACAAAGAACAAAGTAACAATTTTTACAAAGCCAGTGGTAGCTGTATTTGGTCTATAGCCATGCATAGTTTCACTGACCTTAGCTTTTAGTGAGTCATCTGTTATATTTGTGTTTTTTCCCAATAACTGCTTTTATTGGCTATATGAAACATCAATGGATTAAATTAAATAAAAAATGCCCCAGTTGAAAAAAAATTCTTGATTAGCTAATGTTTTTTAAGAGTCCCATAGTATACAAACTGCCGAAAAGGACAATGCAATTGAAAATATACAGTAGTGTACATAACTTTTATCACTATATTAAAATTTCTCAATAAACTCTAAGGAGAAAGGTTTATCCTAGACAGTAAAGGAAGAGAAAATTGGCATATTAAATTAAGATGTTTTTAATATGACTACATTCTTTTGATTTACTTCGAAATACCCTATCCTTACCTTCCATCAGCTTCCCTGTCTGCTCTGCAATCCCCCCAGGAAGAATCTTGGCGATGTAGGCTCCAATTTCTCCGCTGTGTCCAGGAATTTCTTTTCCACCCACAATTCTAAGTCCTAATCCATTTCCTGTATGAAAACATTGTCACATGATTAGTAATATTCTAACAAGGAATCATAGTTATTACACATTAACATATGCACAAAAAGAAGTTTTATGTTGGGCTTTGGGATCTTGAACTAGAAAACGAAAAGAACAGTACATTATTCTGAGCTCAGTAATAGATGATATTATGACAGGAATTCATGATATCATGGTAGGAAAAACAGAGATTAATGAAACATTGACAAGTGAATTGAAATAGCATTTTCAGTCATATATGAAGGCATTGCCAATTTTGACAAACTATTTTGTGGAAATATCTGAGTAGGTTCCTTGGGTAAGAAACTCCAGAACACACAATTAATTCACCCACAAAACTAAGGAACATCCATTTTACAGAAAGGTAGAAATAACTACTGTAATTGAGGCAACGTAACCCAAATATAGAATTATAATTCATAAAATATGAACCAAGTTATAACTTACGAATTATTTACTATACAACCTTAATTTATGAAGTATCAAAGTCCATTCATAAACATGGCACATACTACACAGCAAAAAAATATATAATTGAATGAGGAATACTTTTGCCAAATGCTCCTTCCTCCAGTGAACAGGTTTTTAAGGAGCTAAATGGACTATATATTGAGAATGACAAATCGAGTTGAGATCAAAATACAAATTATTGGTACCCAAGTTTGCATTTTTTTAAAATTGTTGTCCTCTGGGGTCAGTTCTGACTCATAGTGATCCTATGTCAACCGAACAGAAGATTGTCTTGCCACGTTCCAGCCACACATTCTTGGGTTTGAGCCCACTGTTGTGGGTCATTGTGGGTCGTATCTCCTTTTCCACTAACCCTCTGCTTTATGAAGACATGATATCCAATCAGAAGGAGCTGGGTCTCCTGACAATGTGTCTAATGTCTTGCAATCCTCACTTCTAGGAAGCCTCGTGGGGGCCCTTCTTCCAAGACAGGTAAATCTTTTTGGCCATTCAAGGAGGCCCCGAGGGCACAGCAGTTTACACAAGATTGAGCTCTGTCTTCAAGGTCAGCCATGCAAATACACCAGCCTCACTGCAAGAGGACGATGTGGTTTTCTGCTGCCCCTAAAAATTTATAGTAGAACAAAACCATAGGGTTGTTACTAGTCAGAAGTGATCTGATGGTAGTGAGTTTTCATTTTCCTTTGAGTAGCCCGAGGGGATAAGAATAGGGCAGGACAGAACTGTTCCCATGTTTTCTCAAGACTTTAAAAGCTTTATAGGGATATGTCCCTTAGAAAATAAGTTTACAAAACCAGAGGGACAGTCTTTGCCCAAAAGTGAAGTTAAGAAGGCTGGAAAGGGCATGGACAATTGCTAACAGGAACTGGTAGAAATAGGCCAAGAGCTGTCACTGCGAGGATTGAAGCCAATGTCATAAAACAGGTTATATAAATTGCAGATCAGAAAATAATTTCTTCTATAAACTTCTACCTAAACCACAGTAAATTACTTAACAGAAAAATAAGAACATATAGGAAGTGCTGCTGAATTAACTTTCGCTTCTGTTAATCCCTCATGGATCAGAGTACATTAGTGCTCCATCAAATTTTCATTTCTTTCTCTCTCAGAAGTAGTTTATGAGGATTTTCTTTTGAGATACCTATGAGTGGACACAAACCACAAATCCCTTAGTAGCCAAACTGTTCATAACAATCAGGGACTCACATACATACATAGAATTACTTAAAAAATGGTAAAAGAGGCTGAGGCCCGGTGGCATAGTGGTTGTGAGCGGGACTGCGGCCCACTGGGATGGAGGTTTGATTCCAGCTCCAAGGAGCAAAGGCTGGGCCTCCTACTCCCATCACCTGAGGGCAGTGATGCCCCCCCTCAAAAAAAAAAGGAAGAAAAAATGGTAAAAGAAAACATGATAAACATTAGAATAACTGAAAGAAATATTTTGCGTGTTTTCCAATGCTTGCTTGCTCTCTGCCTTGGATTCAATGTTAGGATTTGAATTAGTAATTTATCTAAGAATTTAAAATCTGGACATTTTAGTATCACATGTCCATAATTGAGCATGGATCACTAAGTTGGACTGACAAAGAACCAATGCATATGAATTATGTGCAGGCGAAGAATATTGAAAGTACCACGGACTAACAAAAGGGCAAACAGATCTGAGAAGTGCCGCCAGAATGCTCTGTGGAAGCAAGGATGGCAAGAATTAATTTCATGTCTGCACTCTGGACATACTATCGAGAGAGACCTCTCCCTGAAAAGGGACATCATGCTGGGGAAAGTAGAGGGGCAGCAAAAAAAGGAAGGCCCTTGGCAAGATGGATTGACAGCATGACAAAACACTGGGCTCAATCACAAAAAGCACTGTACAGATGTTCAGCGTGGGGCTGGGATTCCGCATAATGGTTGTCTTGCCTCAGTGGCATCTAACAACAAAGAGAACAACAGTGGTGACCGAATTTTGTTATGCTGTTCATCTGATTGGTCTCAATGACCACAAATGCATTTGTGAAAAATAGCATCCACCTAAGACCCAGAAAGCAGCCTGCCAATAGAGTTTTGGGAAACTCCAGAAGGAACAATAATTTTGAAGTGAAAGTCTAGGTTGAAATAGGTCTTTATGGTGACGTTGATAGTATCATTGCTTATCAACTTCTGATGTTTGTTTATCATTATAATTTTCTTTTGCCTCTGCAACTATTCCTTCTAAAAATACTGATAACAGTGGAACATCAGTGCACATACCATTGCAATGCACTGACTTTGCTCTTGAGCTTTCATTATAGCAGGATCAAGTGCCATGCAGGCACTCATTTACTATAGAACATGTAAGAGCTTTAATAGAAATTTAAAAAAGTGAAGTGGAATTAGGCAAGTTTAACAGAAATATTTTACATTTCAGAAACTTTTAAAGTAGACTACAAATATTTATTGAAAAAGAGCCATTCAATATATAAGGTTTAATAAGGAAAACATATTATCATTAGTAACTTTAGAAATGCATTTGAATGCATAGGCCTCTGTGTATTTGACAAATATACAATTAAGCAATCATTCAAAATAAGTATATAAGATAAATATGAGCACACAAAAGAAAAGATCTCTACCTTTCGATTTAAATTTGTAGTTTTAATTCCACTTTCATTATACAAGTTCATTAACTTGTCACATTAGAATATCCTATATTTTAGAATATTACAAAGAATGCTTTATTTTAATCAAGCAATTAATTTACAAAACTATTACATTATATTAAAGTTTATAATTAGAGATGTAATTTATGAACATGTTATATTTATGTAAAGTTCTTAAATCTGGGGAGTTTATAAGTTATAATAAAATTATCATAGAATGAAGATATATATATCATATCTCATGGTTTGACTTTTTGGTCTTTATCTGATCTTTGTTGTTGGTAAATTAAGGTGTTTGCTTGAATTCTTTCTACCCTATTTATATGTGCTATAAATTGCCTTCTGAATGTGGCTTTTGCTGTATCCCAGGGGGGTTGGCAAGTTGCATTTTCATTTTCTTTTGTTTCAAGAAAACTTGATTGTATTTTTATTTCTTATATTATCTAGTGGTTCTTAGTAAAATATTGTTCAATTTTCAATATTTGATATTTTGCAGTTGATCATGCTATAGTTGATTCTAATTTTACAGCAATATGATTGGAAAAAATGGTTTGTTACCTCTATGCTTTTGAATTTATAGTAACGCAGTATTTACTCAAACTACCACAGATTATGTAGAAAATCTCAACAACACTATGATATGGAAAGAAACAGAACTAGTAATTAAAAATAAACAAACAAAATCACCTCCCAACATCAAAAATCCCAGGTCCAGATGGTTTCACTGGGGAACACATTTAGAATTTGTATACCAGTTTTGTATAAACTATTCCATAACATACAAATAGACAGTATACTATCAAACTAATTTGAAACAATTATTACTCTGATACCTAAACCAGGCCAAAACATCACCAGATTTAGAAAATTATAAGCCATTATGTTTAATCCATATACATGCAGATCTCCAATAAACACTAACCAACAAAACTGAACTAAGCATTAGAAAATATGTCACAATCAAGTGGGATTCATATCATATGTACAAGAATAGCTTGATATAAGAAAAACAATTAATGCAATTCAGCACATAAACAAAATAAAGCAGAAAAACCACATGATATCAATTGATGTAGAAAAAGTATGTGATAAAAATCAACATCCAGGCTGAGCCCCGGTGGTGTAGTGGTTGTGCGCGGGACTGCGGCGCACTGGGATGGAGGTTCGATTCCAGCTCCACGGAGCAAAGGGTGGGCCTCCTGCTCCCACCACCTGTGGACAGTGATGCCCCCCCCCCCAAAAAAAAACCAACATCTATTCCTGTTTAAAAAAACTCAATAAAATAGGTATATAATGGAAAATTTTGAATGTAATAAAAGTCATATACATGAAACTAATAACCCGCATCTTACTTAATGGAGAGAAATAGAAATCATTTCTTCTTAGTATGGGAATGAGACAAGTTAGCCTTCTATCGCCACTTTTACAGAATATAGTCCTGAATGTTTTAGTTAGAGCCACAAGACATCAAAAAGAAATTAAACATATCCACATAGGCACAGAACAAATAAAAATCTCTTTATTTTTAAGCAGCATAATCCTATTTCAAGAAAGCTCCAAAGATTCAATTAAACAATTGTTCAAACTAATTGAAAAATTTGACAGCATGGCGGGTTATAAGGTCAATATACCCACATCAGTTGGATTCATGTAATTAAAGATGATGATACTGGAAAGGATATAAAAAGAGGAGTAACATTTAAAATAACTACACAAAATATAAAACAATTAGGAATAAATCTTACCAGAGAAACAAAACCTTATAAAATGAAAATTAAAAAATACTCTTGTAATAGGCTGAAGAAACTTACACAAGTTCCAATGTTCCTGGATAGGCAAACTGAACAACATGAAAATGTCAATACTACCAAAAATATTTTATAAATTCAATGTAATTCCAAACCAAATTCCACCCAAGTGTTTCAAACATGGAATGACTAATCAGCACAGATTAGTGATTAATTATTAATTAATGTGGAAATGAAAACAACCAGGATAAATAAAACACAATTAAAAAATAAAAATAAAGTAGGAATTCTTTCATTCCCAGACCTTAAAACCTACTATGTAGCCACAGTAATCAAAACAGCTTGTTACTGAACACCACTGGATTAGAATTGAGAACCCGGACATACAATAAAGTACTTATGGACACCTAATGTCTTAGAAAAGATTGAAACATATTAAATGAACAGAGATAACATTTTCAACAAGTGATTCTGGGAAAATTGAAACTTAACCTGCAAAGGCATATATCTCAACTTGTAAACAAAGATGAACTGACGAGGGATCAAAGCCCTAAACATAAATCTCACAATTATAAAGACCATCAAGGAAAATATAATGGGAATGTGGCAGTCATGTACTCTGGTGCCAATTTGTTTAAGAGCGTAGGGGTGGAGTCTAGCCTGTCAATATGGAGATAGTCAATGACACCTCTGTGTGGGCAGGGCTTTCTGTGAGAATTCTGGGAATTCTCGTGCTATTTCTCCTGTGGATATGAGAGACCATCAACTAAGTCTCTGGGAGACACTCTACTGACAAGACAAGATGGAAGCATGCTGACAGACCCTGAGTTCCAGAGGATCCGGAGGTAAAAACCACATGGGCTTACCCTAATGGAACCAGACCTCTGGAACCAGAGAAGCCACAGGGAGGGAGACCCTTGCCAGCACTGAGATGCTTCTATCACCACAGGATACACAAGACTCTGTACCCACTGGCCTTTGATTATCCTGGCATCATTGCATGTGCTTCGTGAGTCTGAAGAGGGCTAATGGATTTGTATTGGACATATGGGCTAATATTGGACTTATGGACTTGGACTGGACTGGATTGGGATGTTTTCTCAATGTTCCATTCCTCTTGTATATAAACCTCTCCCTTATACACATATGCATGTTTATCAATTTGTTTCTCTAGTCTACTCGGACTAACACAGGGAACTTTAACGATCTTAATACAAGCCATAAACAAGCTATCAAACATGATGAAAAATATCCTTATTGTAGGAGAGAAAATAAATATCCCTATTGTAGGAGAGAAAATAAAGATGAACCTACTAAAATATGCTTATGCATAACAGAAGACTTCATCAAAATAGTCAACATAAACCCCACAAAATAGGAAAAGATACTCAATAATTATATATCTGATAAAGGACTTATTTTTCAAAATCTATAGAAAACTGCAACTCCTAAAATAAGAAAAAACAAGCAATCCAGTAAAGATATGGGTATAAAACATGAATTGATAAATTACCAAAGAAACATTCAAACAGCCAACGACCATATGAAGAAACATTTGCTATTGTTAGCAATAAGAGAAATACAAATTAAAACAACATTGAAATATCATCTCACACTGTCACTTTTGGAAAAATTCCATAAACCAGAATAAAAAATGTTGGAGGAGATCTGGAGAGATAGGAATGCATATTGATTGCTGGTGGGACTGTAGAAATGTACTCTGGAAATCAGCTCATCACTTCTTTAAACAAATGCAGATACAAGTACCTTATGATCCAGGACTGTGTGTAGATAGTCTAAAGCAACTAAGGATACAAGAACAAACAGACATGTGCACATTGCTGTTTATTGCAGCAACTTCCATAGTAGTAAAAATACAGAAACAATGCAAAACCTCGATCATAGAATAGATAACTCTGGTACATTCATACAATGGAGTATTATATATATAAAAAACAATGATAGTGCTTTTAAACACAGTAAGACATAGACAAACAGGAGATAGTATGCACATGGTTACAGATAAGAGCAGGAAACACAGGGCATTTAGGACAGATAAACCCCTCAGGACCAATATTGAGGGTAGCCATACCAAAAGGGGAAGGGGAAGGTGGGCAGAGAAGGGGGAAACTGATCAGAATGATCTACTTATAACCCCCTCCCAGGGGATGGACAGCAGAAAAGTGGGTAAAGGGAGACATCTGTCAGTGCAAGACATGAAAAAAATTATCAAGAATTCATGAGGGTGGGAGGGAGGGTGTGTGAGGGTGGGGAAAATGACACCAAGGACTCTAGTAGAAAGAAAATGTTTTGAAAATGATTATGGCAACGAATGTACAAATGTGTTGACACAATGGATGGATGGATGGATTATGAGAAGAGCTGTATGAGCCCCCAATAAAATGATTAAAACAACAATAAAATCAATCGTTCACTCTTTAATTTCATTTTAATGAATGTACATAAAAATGCCCTCAACTACCCTCAGCTGGAAGCAAGTCCTATAATGTCATTTCCTAAGCAGAACCCTGCCAATAGTGACATGTCAAAAGTGGTAATGTCTTTGTAGAACTAGCCCTGACAATAAATATTTCCTTTGCTCTTGAGGACATGAATGCAAGTTTTTACCACAATATACCATGAAGAGGTTAATTTCAAATTTATTTCAGAAGAGGTTAATTTCAAACTTTATTTTATTTCTATAATTTTATGTTCAATTTGCCTCTAAAATATTTTGAGAACCTTACAATGAAAAAAAAGTACGACATATAAATGAAATTTCATACTAAGAAAAGAACAAAATTAATTGTCTATATAGAGATAGACCTTAGTTGTCATGACTCTCTTTTTTGAGTCTGCTCAGTTCCACAGTCTTCAAAAGTTAGAATGGGGCATGCATGTGATTAAGGGGACGGTTATACTTGCTCTTGATCTTTGACTGAAATAAAAAGATAAGGAAATATATTTTTTAATACTTTCTGTTGTCATAGTTGGCCTAGTATGAAACTTAAAAAGTTTTCTTATAAAATATTCATATAAGTTATGCTGGGTACCTACTACATGGGTATATGTCATAATTTATCTAACAATGTGGATGAACTCCAAAATGTTGAAGTCCACTCTTCTTCATCCTTCAAGTGTCTTGTTAATCCTTGGAAGTATAGTTCCTGGTGTAGGCTTTACCATATCTGCTCCATATACGATGCTTTCAATGGTTAAAATTCCTACTTTCTTTTATTAGTCAATGAGGATTTCATATGTCTGCAATATGAAAAAACATGCAATAGATTCTGTGTGGGCTTTATTGGAAGAGTAAATTTACACTTTTACATATACATAGTTTAGCAAATGATCCTTCACCTACCAGTTGAACTTTGCATATGTGTATGTTTTTCAAGCCTTCTGTATTGCTTAAAGAATTTTAGAAACAACAATAGCATCAAAAAATCCTTCTCCTGAATATTAAAGAAAGCAAAGAAAGGAATGTATTGTCGGGTATAATTTGTGGGTGTTCCTGCATTATACTAATCTGAGTCACCAGCTTTTTTAAAACCTAGGGAATGATACATTTTTTGCAAAATCTGAATGTTATGAAATATTGATATTAGCTATGAAATATTGATACTACATATGCACTTCACTCCTCACGGGGCTTCTTCCTTCATTCACTCTTCTCTATTTATTAGTATTATTATATTATGTGGTCAGCAATTCAGTGTTGGGGATAAGAGAGAATACATTATAATTTTCCCCCAAATAAAACCAAGTTTATAATGTAATATTTATAAATAATCCATTCTACATATTTCACTTCAAAGGAAATTTCATTTTATTTCTGTTTTATTGCATACATATTTTTTAACCACATGAAAGCACAGAATAGTACACAACCAAAAAATTTTATAAATTACTGAAGAATATTGTGTAAAAATGTTCAAAGTAATAATTAATTTAAAAAGTTGCAGATGAAAGAATATGGCCTGATGTATAAAAGTACAGCCATATTTTTAAATATTCAAAAATAGATATTAATGCACAACCCCAAAATCTACTCCTAGAAATGTCTCAACCTAAATAACATATGTTCACATAAAACCTTGTTTGTGAATGTTAAACTGGTTGAGCAAACTCAATGAGCAAACAAGGTAGAACATTCAAAAAAAGAATACGCTTCAGCATAGCATTGTGTGTTCACTTTCCTGATATGATCACTGACAACAAATGTGTGCATAAGCAAATGTGGTGAAGAAAGCTGATGGTGGCCAGCTATCAAAAGATAAAGCGTCTGGGGTCTTAAAGGCTTGAGTAAAAAAGCGGTCATCCAGCTCAGAAGCAACAAAGTCCACATGGAAGAAGCACTCCAGCCTGTGCGACCACGAGGTGCCCAAGGGATCGGGTATCAAGCATCAAAGAACTAAAAATGTTATCATTATGAATGAGGGGGAGTGCAGATTGGGGACCCAAAGCCCATCAATAGGTGAAGCGGCACCCTTTTACAGAAGGCTTACAGGGAGGAGATGAGCCAGTTAAGGTACAGTGTAGTAATGATGAAATTTGCAACCTTCCTCTAGTTTTCAAATGCTTCCTCCCACCCACTATCACGATCCCAGTTCTACCAGACAAATCCAGCTAGACCAGGGGATGTACACAGGAGTCGGAAACATGGGGAACTTAGGATGGAGGATCCCTCAGGGCTAGTGGTGGGAGTGGTGATAGTGGTAGGGTAGAGGGATGGTGGAATAGAAAGGGGGAACCAATTTTAGGGATCTACATATAACCTCCTTTCTGGGGCACGGACAACAGGGAAGTGAGTGAAGGCACACATTGGACAGTGTATGATATGAAAAATTAATAACAATTTGTAAATAATTTAGACTTCAAGGGGGAGGGTGGGAGGGGAGGGAAATATGGGGAGCTGGTAGTGGGACATAAGTGGAGGGAGGATGTTTTGAGACTGATGATGCCAACAAGTGTGCAAATGTGGCCTGCACCCAATTGATGTATGTACGGATAGTGATGGAAGTTGTATGGGCCTCCAATAAAATGATTTATTTTTTAAAAAAAGGAGGGGGAAAGAGGAGCTTATACCAAGGGCTTAAGCAGAAAATATTTGGAAATGAATATGGCAACATGTGTCCAAATATGCTTGATACAAATGATGTATCGAATGTTATAAGAGCTGTAAGAGCCCCTAATAAAACCATTGGGAAAAAAATAGAATGGGAAGGCAAGGTCTCCAATTGAAGGCAAGAAAAAAAGAATACTCTTCAGCAATAAAATGGAACAAATGGCAGATTTATAATGCAAAAAAGTTGAACTTCTTAAACGTTTGCTAAGTGAACAAAAGTGAACAAAAGCAGACAGTAAGTGAAGTGTCAGGAAAGGCCTACTTAAAAATATGTACATTCAAGTGGCAATTGTTGGAGAGGAGGAAGGAGGTCCTAGAACAAAAGTCGCCATTGACTGCTAGCAGATCTCAGGGAACTCCTTGAGGTGATAAAAATGTGCTAAAACAAGGACTGTGGCGATGGAAGCACAATTTCATAATTTATTTGGACATTTCTAATATTTTAGATTTTATTTTATTTCATGTATATCATATCACAATAAAGCTGATAAAATGGAAAAAGAAAGCTACTCACACTTGGTATTACCACCAACGCAGATATAGTGAAACTTGTTATAATTGGACTCTGGTGCTAAAAGTCTACAGAGATGGTGGACTAATGAGGATGGAAAATGAGCCCTGATTTCCATAGAAGACACTTTAATCCTTTGAATTTAATAATACTTTCAATGTTGTTCACCACTACACTTGCTAATCAGTCTTCCAGCCTTGCAGATGTAGCCAGTACATTATGAAACCATACATAAGCAAATGACTTTTAAAATCAGAAATTCTTTGACTTGTTTCAAACAGCTGTGTTTCTGGAGCCATATAAGTTGAAGTTCTAAATAAAGAGAAAGATCTTCGTTTTGTGAGTAGTACATTTTTAACTTCATTTTCCCCCTGTGAACATGACATTCTAAGGAAAGATAATAGTTGTTGAGTGTATAGTAAGTACATGGGAGAAAGACTGGGCATTCTACTCCTGTCAAGAGCTACAGTCTTACAAACTCCCAAGGGCACTTCTACCCTGCCTTACAGGATTGCTGCATGTTGACACAAACTAGACAGTAGTAAATGTATGCCTCTGTCATAGGTGCAATTGCAAATTATGTGAGATTCAGACAGCTGATCTGATTTTAATAATGAACAAGCTTATATTCAACATTTTAATAAATGATGGAGTCGATTTCAAAGACTTGTGATCTATTCTCCATGTTACTACTTTCTATTAGGTAAATATAAATTTTCAAAATCATTGTACAGTTGCTAATAAATACCTATAGCTACACCTCTAATGCTTAAAGTATATAAACCAAATATTTCATTTGCTAAAAGCTTAATTACTTTATATTAGATGACATGCACATATTTATCTCCACATACATCATATAATTATAAATAATGTTACTTAAACATTTATATAATAAAATACAATGAAATGTTATAAATTAATTGGCTTTGATAATCGTTGCTACTAACATATTCTAGTATTGATTGTACACATTTTATTTCCTCCCATTAGGTTATATGTAAGTTAAAAATCAGACTATTAAAGACAAGCAATATTAAAACTTAGCACCCAAACCAATACATGTCGTAGAGTTGTGTTCAATGAAACAGTATTAATAACTAAAAATTAAAATATATACACAGCATACACAAGAAGTTATTTTCAAAATATATATTTATAGACATAGAGCAAAAATACTTCTTACAAACTTATTTATGTATTTATTTATTTATCTTTATAATTAAATTTTTAAAATTAAACCAACTCTTTGGATTCAGAAGTAATTGATATATTGCTAACACATTGACAACAACTGTGTAAAAAAATGGAAATTTGTAATTTGGAAATTACTTATATACAAAATTCAGCTACTCATATTCAAAAATATTATTACAAAAAACAAAATCAGCACAGAAAGGGGTGGCTTTTCTAAATATACTTAATATTGGGCTTAGTAAAAATAGCTTACTTCTCCTATCTGCTATGTATGAACTGTGCTGTGATGCCAACAACAGGTAGCCTCTGAAGAATAACTAGAATGGGAGTAAATAGGGCAAATGCTACTTGGCATTAGTAAGCACATAATTTTGACCTTCTGGTTTCTCTAAAGAGTGTCATGGACTTATAAGGATTCCTTTTATTATACTTTGAAAATATAGGGGAGATAATGGAGATTTTGAAATTTGTTTTATTTTCAAATTACAAATTTAATTTTTCCTTTATCAAGTGTTTATTCACACAATTATTATGAAAAGTTTCACACTGTATCTAGCTAGAACAGTTCATTAGTGTTTTAAAATATATGCAGTGTTTCTACCTTCCAGAGGTTTATGTAGTCAAAAATTAAATCTTGGTGAAGCATATTTTCTACGTGATTTGGGACAGGACATATTCTACACACTATTCCTTCTTCATGGGTCATTCTGTCTCACATAAAGAGCTAACTGATGAGCTCAGATACTCTCCTTACTGTTGATGAAGCGACAGGACACTGCTGTTGTTGTCCAGCCATAAGAAACAACCAGATTTAAAGGGAAAATTCTTATGCAAAATTTCATAAACACACAAGAGAGTTTCCAAAAGCTCAAGGAAAAACAGAACCAAATGGTAATTGACTTTTACCCACAAACTTGCAAAAGTTCGCTTGTATTACAAAATGTGTCAAAAACCATAATAAATCTTAATGTATTTAATCTTTCAGCTTCAACAAAGATTAAATCATGGTTAAATTTGTTTCATCTACTCTGTCACCATTTTCCCCACTCAGAAAAATTTATTAAATCCCAACAAGATATAACTTCATGTCTATATCTCAAGCTTGCTGCCAAACAGTTCAACTGGTAGGCTTGTTATGACTTAATGGCAGTGACTTAATTTTGACTTATAACTGTTTATAAAATATATTTTATTAATTAAACACAAAAACATCTTTAAAAAACAAACACTAAAACATCACAGATAAAATTACAAAATGAGATGAACTCTTAATATCATTAACACAGAGATGAATCTTTCAGTCGGGCAGCAAATATTACAGAAACTAGTCAAGAATCTGGTCTCAAGACTCCCTGGTGAGGCTTGCCCACCACTGGCTTAGAACTTCTAGGTACTATTTGCCAGAGATTACCATCGCTAGCTCTAGCTCTGCATATACATGCATTTAAAACAATCAGACAGATTAAGGAGTACATCTAAAAGAATATGGATTGTTTAAGGATATTTAATGAAATATGTTACCATATTTCCTAATGACTGATAGAAAATATGTTAAGTAACAATCAAAGGACTCAAACATAACCCTCAGTGTGAGGGTAACAGGGAGGGTTTCATTGTGCTGCAGGCTGGGTTGTAATGGAGCAGAACAGACTTGGCATCACAAAATAACAATTGAGCCAAGTCAATACCAATATATTTCAAAATCATTTTATTGACATCTCAAGAGAATAAAGTGGGATGTATTGTTCCTAACAATAAGATGCTTTTCCCATTTTGAAAAAATCTGTGAATAATGAGGAAATTAAATTCAGATTAGAATAGTGATTGCCAAAGTTCAATAACCTGGATGATCCTGGAGGACAAAATGTTGGGTGGAATTAGCCATCCACAAAAGGACAAATAATACATGACATCACTACTGTGAAAAGTCAGACTAAAAGAAGAGTTCTTGGATGGTTACCTGGGATGAGAGGAGTCGAATGGGAAAATCAATGGTGAGAGGACAGACAGGTATTAGTTTGGGTGAAAGGGAAGGCAATGCACCATAAAAGACATAGGCAAAGAATGATGAATAAAGAAGAGCCTGGGAGCTTAGCAAGAGTTCCAGAAAATTGATGTGCATAGGCACTATATGTGATCTGTAAGTAGATACAGAGGTAGAGGATATAGGAAGGACACCAGATATAGGAAGGACACTGGGAGAATGCTCATGGATATGTATATAGTTTTGACAGAGTGGCCATACAAGGGGAAAATTATGGATACTAAAACATGAATCAATTTGAAGGAATGTGTTATGGGGCTCAGTACCACAGTCTCAGGAGACACGAAGGTCAATTGGTATAACACAGTTCATAAAGATAATACCCTACATCTACTTTGGTGACCAGGCCTGGTGTCTGAAAAGTCATGTATTGCCAGCTAAGCTGAAATTATTGATTTCTCCCCATCTGGGGGGAAAAAGAGTGATGAAAATTGAAAGACACATGAAACAATTAGTCTAATGACCTAATGAATCACATGCTCATCAATCTCCAAAACCCCCCAAATCTAAAGGGTATCTGGCTACCACTACCAATTGCTCTAAAAGAGATTGTGTCAGGAGGTTTTGGATAGAGCAGGAGAAAAATATGAAACCAAATTAAAATTCAAAATGGAGATCAAGTTTACTGATCAGCGAGAGCAGCGGTTCTCAACTTGTGTGCTGCTATCCCTTCGGGGATGAAACGACCCTTTCACAGAGGTAGCCCAATTGATAACAGTAGCAAAATGACAGTTAGGAAGTGGCAATAAAAATACTTTCATGGCTGGGGGGTCACCACAGCATGAGGAAGGATATGAAAGGGCCGTGGCATGAGGAAGATTGAGAACTGCTGGGACAGAAAGTGGGAGAACTTCTGACTATGGCTCTTGGTCTCCTTTCAGATCAGGAACAGGCTCCTCTCTCATCTCGCTTTTTAGGCAAACAAAAGAGAAGTCCATAAAGGGAACAACAACAGCTGTGAGAAAGGCATGTCTTAAGAAAAAGATCAATAATTTAATATCAAAAGGGCAGCATTTACCCAAAGATATTCAAAAAGGTCAGTGTGTTAGTCTGGGTAGACTAGAGAAGCAAATCCGTGATCATGCATATGTTTATAAGGAAGAGGCTTTTATAAAAGAGCAATTGAACATTGAGAAAAACATCCCAGCCCAGTCCAGATCAAGTCCATAAGTCTGATATTAGCCCATATGTCTGACGGCAATTTACAAAGACCTCTTCAGACTCATAAAACACATGCAATACTGCTGAATACAGAAAGATCACAGGCCAGTAGGTGCAAAATCAGTAGTGGCAGAAGCATCTCAAGGCTGGTCGGGGGTCTCTACATGGCTTCTCTAGGTCCAGGTTTCCTGCTGCATCAGGGTAGGTCCATGTGACTTCTCCTAAGGGATGTCTCGCAGGAAGTAAACCTTCTCAGTAGAGTGACTCCCAGGGAGTGAACTGAGAGAGATAGTATCTCCTGCCTCCTAGAAGGTATTACCACATTTCCCAGAAATCCTGAGTAGGCCGTGTGCACACAGAAGTCTCATTGGCTATCTCCAGATTGACAGGCTAGACTCCACTCCTACAATCTTACTCCTCAAATTGACACCAGATTAGCTGACTGCCATAGTCAGTAAAGAAAGAGAAATGAAAACTTGAAAGCAAGAAAGAAGTGTTATGGTACATATATGGATTACTATTTATTAGATAAATAAATATGACTGAATTGTTGAATGTAAAAGTGATGATTTGTTTTATAAACCTTCACTGAATGTACAATCATGGCTTTATTTTTTTTGTTCATCACTGCCCTCTGGTGGTGGGAGTAGGAGGCCCACCCTTGCTGCTGGATTTGAACCTCTAACCCGGTGGGCTGCAGTCCCGCGCACAACCACTATGCCACCGGGGCTCAGCCCCAATCATGGCTTTAAAAGGAGCTTGATAACCTTCGTATCAGTTGTTTATCCTTAAATCTCCTTTTATCATTGTAATAAAAAACAAAAAATAAACAAAAACACAAACAAAATCCCTCTTAGCTTTCAGACCTACCTATGAGCAGTCATAAGATCTTAGAATAATGAACATAACTGAAACTATGAAAAGGTGAGTTTTTGTGTGTGTTTGGCATAAGAGAAATACCTATTTTTTAAAGAACAATATTAGATGTTTAATTTAGCTAATTTTCTTATGTCAAACACATAAAAATGAACCTTTCAAATTCCACATCCACATTCCACATAATCTGAAATCTGCAAGCCAGGAGGGTGGATTTATTGATGAGATACCTCCTCGTTAGGAAGGCCTGGAGACTTCATGGTTACGTGTCGGGCTGCCATCCACCGGATCAGCAGTATGAGACTAGCAGCCACTCAGAGGGAGGGGGATGGGCTTCCTGTGAAGAACGGCCATCTCAGGACCCTATAGGGTAGCTATGAGCTAGCATCAAACTCATGGAGTTGCCATGGAGTTTTTGTTCCTTGTTGTATCAGCACTTGAAAACCTCCCAGCACGTATAAAGGCAGAGTTACCATACACACACACACACACACACACTTATTTTCTATTGAGACATAATTCTATAAAACAAAGAAGGCAGTTGAGAGAAAATATTGGTAAATTTATCTTTTAACAATTTTTTCACTTGACATGCAGTTGCACATATTGAGATATGGAATTTTTCATCTTTAATACAAAAATTCCATTTTTCAAAAGGATCAACATCCCAAGACAAAGAAAGATAAGGAGCTATGAGATTGAAGGAAAATAATGAATCATAACTATTACATGCACTGTGGGATCCTGGATCAGAAGGAAGAACATTCATGGGAAAATACAAAATGTGGACACAATTTATACATTTGCCCTACCTTTAGTGCCTTTTGTGCTATATCTATACGACTTTTCTGGTTTTGAAATCCTGACCTTAGTTATGTGAGATGATAACAGTAAAGGGTCACTAATGAGGCCGAATGGATTCCGTGGCAGTGAGTTTCAAAGGTTGCATTAGTGTAAGTTGGATGAATGGTGGTAAAAAACTATCAGTACTTTCTTTACATCTTTTCAGAGACTCTAAAAGTATTTCAAAACATAAAGCTTAAAAAAGGCATTATCAACTTTGGTTCACAAAACCAAACCAAGTCAAACAAACAAACCACACTACTCACTGTCATCCAGTCAGTTGTCACACAGCGCAATCCTATAAAACAGAAGAGAACTGCTCCTGTGGGTTTCAGATCATGTGATTCAAGAGTTCGACCAAATTAAGAAAAGCTAGAGTTGAGCCATCATCACCACAATCAGTTCCAGAACATTTCCTTCTTTGTGGTACTCATTGTTAGCTCCTACTCCCCCAACGCCCCTGCCAGGCCCTAGAGGTTATTGTTAGTCCAATTACTGTCTCTAAAGATTTACATATTCTAAATTTCATATACACAAAGACACAAAACAAAAACAAGAGACAAATAAAAAACAGCATCAGAAGACAAAATAATACAGAGGAAAACCTCAACTGAAAAGATCAAAAACTATTTGAAAATTCACACATTTTTATGTTTAAAGGCTGGCAGTTTCAAACTTCTGACTTTGTAGGTAGCCGCCTTACATACTTCGTATAATTAATATTGTAGAAAAGGATTAGCTAGTCCTAAAAATCATATAAGGCAGTTTCTTAACTCCTGGATTAAGATGCTTTATAAACCTTAAAAAAGTGGTCATATTACTTCATAGAGCAATGGCTAGAGTGCATTTTCATTTTATGCATATTTAATAAAGGACACTTAATTTTAACAGGATAGAAATAGCTACATTTGATCAAAGGTCATATCATTAATGTATGTTATACTCAAATATATCCATTGCTTATTTTTAATTATCAAAAGAACATTTTAATATAAAAGTGGGTTTTCTAACATTTGACAAGTCATCTAAATTGAAGTCAAAATGCATATATCAATGAAAACAAAAAGAGTAGTTTATTTGATTTGCTTTACCTGAAACTGTGTGATCCTTGGAGTCTCTGGATATTTTTATCCTTGCATGAGGAAAGACGTAGTGCATAGTCTTTCCATTCATCTGTAGAATCTAAGACATACACATGATGAGATAAAAATTCAGTGTTAAAGAGCCTCACAGAACAATAGAGAGAACTAGAGCTGTTTAGCTAAAGCAAGTTGATGAAATCAATTTGTATATTGGAAAATTACAAATAAGAAGTTAAGCATCTTAGATGATCATTAGATTTCATAGATTTCTGAGCACTTTTGCATTTATAGCCACTTGTTCTTGAAAACTGACTTGCTTTACTTTGTCAGTTAATGAGAATCAAAAGAACCTCTGTTACTAGAGGAATAGCTGAGAGTAATCAATGGTAGAAGAGAAACATTAAGTAGGTATGGAAAGCTGAAACCTACTGACTCTACTTTGAACTGCTTATAAATGAAAAAAGTATTCAATATTTTTTAGCATTTAGGTGAAAGGAAACATATTCAATATTTTTTAGCAATTAGGTTAAAGGAAAACCAGGTTAAATTAGAACCTGCATCTCTCTCATTATCATTGATTTGCTTGATATTTATGTTGCTTTAGTTTTGTTGAGGAACTGTACTTTTACTGAGCACATCTAATAGTTGCTCTGTATCCTGGATATTGGGATTAAATCTGTATAAATAAATGAAGATTTCACTCACTCTAATACTTTCTGAGATCCTATTTATATTCAGAGCCTGTTGGTGTTATATTTCATTTGTCATAAACATTCCTTAGGCTAGAAGGAACAGCATATAAAGCTATTGTTGTATGTCTGTGATTTGAATTCTCATTATTGGATCTTCAACATGAGACTAATATAGGCTACATTATCTCTTTTCTACCTGACAAAATTAGTTTTCTGAAACAGATGTAAATCAGTGCATGTGGATTACTGTTTTCTATTTAACAGGGCTTTGCTTTCAATGGAGATTTGTGCATTAATGGAAGATGCTGTTGCTATTAGATGCATTAAAATCTGTTCACAGCAACACCTGGCATCACAGAGCTCTGTCTGGTCCTGTCCCACCTTCCTAATGGCTTCTTACTCTGACCCTGTCATGGATTGAGCTGTGCTCCCTAACCTTACCCAATATGCCTTGTCTTGGATGGGCCAGGACTCTGAGGCTTGACAGCTTTATAATGTCATTGTTATGCAATGGTCCCACATGATGTGATCTCATGTGATTAGCTAATCAGTTGTAAGAGGATTAAAGATGGTACAAGAGTGACGTTAATCCTGTTAGAGTTCTGATCTAACAAGGAAATTTCCCTTGTGTGACCCGCAACATTTTTATTTTAAAAGAGATAAAAGGACAGAACAGAGAGGGACCTACTAAGAAAGAAGACCAGCGCAGGAAGTGTACTTTCTAAAAGCAGGAGACACCATCGATAATGCATATCAATTCTAATTTTTAAAGTGCCAGAAATCATATTTATATTCATTGCAACTAAATTTCATGCTTCCACCCTTCCTCCCACTGTTTTGCTTCTTGTTCTCAATACCTCTTTCCTGTGCCTTCCTCCTCCTTGGCCCGTACTTGTTTTATCCTTTTACTTTTCGTCCTATTTTCCCCTTTATTTCTTTAGTCCTTCCCTTTATCTTAAAGACTTTTATTTTGCCTAAAAATTAACCATGTGTATTGAAAATTGTACAAATATAAGAGACAACTAAATTCTGCTTCAGCACTGTCGATAATTCATTATAGTTGTTGCAAAATATTTCTTTTGAAGTACTTTCTAATTTCAAATATTATTTAATAATATTTATTTATAATAATGTGTATAGTAATATTTAAAAGTATTTTCCCCTTTTGTTAAAAAAATAAATTGGGGGGGAGAGGACAATTCCTCCCTCATTATTCCCCAGTTCTCCAGACTGAGGATGAGTTGCTCAGAGAGCACTATTGCAGTTTAGAAGAGTAATAAGGTTTCCTAAATTTTTATCAGATTTTATCAGTCAGGTAGTATCCCCTTTTAATTTATTTCTATGTGGTTAGTGAATGGGATAGTATGCATCTTCATTTTGCTTAAGGGGCTCATTAAATAAATCAGCAACATCCACTGTCAAATGGTCATCATATATGAATTAGCACCCATTGCCACAAGTCCATTCTGGAGACTAACAATTAAAAAACATGTTTCACAGACTTTCTGAGACAGTAGATCTTGATGCCTCGACAGCCATGTCTTTCTCCCTTGTGGTGACTTGAAGACTTGAGGATATCAAGCTTGCAGCTAATAATGCAGTGTTTAACCTAGTGCACCAACAGGATCTTATGTATGATCTAAAAAAAAACCCCAAATCAAACATCCCCAAGCCCAGACTCACTGCTATCGAGTCCATATGAGCTCATAGTGACCCCATAGGACATATGAGGACATATGTACCCCCCAAAAAGGAATTTTCCCCTCCCCCTAAACTATGTATTTAATTTTTTTTAACCAAACAACGTTATCGCCTTCAAATCACTCTTCATTACACTTGATACATTTGTCAATTCTGAGATTCCATTCTTGAAAACATTTTTAAAGCTCATCTGTTTGGATATTTGATAGCGCCTCCCTCAACATTTTTTCCATCACCTTTTCTAAGTAATCAAGTTGCTGTCCTTTCCTTCCCCGCTTCATTCACGAACACAAAAAGAAGTCACATAGAGTGAAGGCCAGGAGAGTCAGGTGTGTGGGGCAAGAGAGGATGCTATTGTTTGCCAACACTCGTGCACTGAAATGGCTGCATGAGCAGGTGCATAGTCGTAGTGGTAAAACCAGTCCCCTGTCTGCCACAAATCAGGCCTTTTTTGGGGTCACACACTGTTACACAATCTTTTCTTAACCTCTAAATAGAGAGTTTGATTCAGTCTTCCCTGGTGGAACGAACTCAAAAATGTACCATCTCCCTTACATCAACCAATCAATCAGCAAGGAATGCTTGTGTGTGTGTATGTGTGTGTGTGGGGTAACCCCTCAACATAGAACCATCCCTGTGAGTTTCCAAGGGTCTGTTGAAAGACCCTCTTCTTTCTCCCATGGAGTGGCTGGTGATTTTGAGCTGTTGATTTTGTGGCTCACAGTCCAAAGTAACCATTGTCACAGGATAATGTTGGAGTACTTTTCTATTAGATAGGGTACAAGGTGGGTATTGCTCTTGTCAAAGAAGAAAAGAAGCAAGACCAGTTGGCAGGTCTGTTATTAATAATTCTTCTAAGGGGATTAGTCTCTCATAAGACCATCTTTTTATACTATGCACAGATAGAACAAGAAAAGTTCTATGCAGAAAAAGGATTGCTTTTCTTTACTACTTACATTTCAATATATCAATAAAAATACTCTCCTATAGCTAATCTTCATACTTATAAAATAATGCTTCTATATTAATATACCATCTATTTGCAAAGATATTCAACCATTCTCTCAATTAAAACTATTCTCTCACCATGGGTCTGCTATTATGCCCGCTACAGGGGACAGAGTGTCTTAATGGACTCCACATGCTGTGGCTGCCATCATTATTGAGTGTTGCTGAATTTGTTCTGACTCGGAGTGACCCTAGGGACAACAGAACAACACACTGTCTAGTCCCCACAACCATTCTTATGGTGGAACTTCCTCAATGAGTTGGTCCATCTTGTTGAAGGTCCTTCTCTGCTCCACTGCTTTATCAAGCACAAAGTCCTTCTCCAAGGACTGGTCTTTCCTGAAAATGTGTCCAAAGGCTGTGAGATGCTTGTAAGGAACATTCTGGCTGTCCTTCTCCCGGACGGATTTGTTTGTTTTTCTGGCAGCCCATGGTCATACTTCAAATGAATTGTCTTCTTTAGTTTTCCTTATTTAATATCCATCTTTCCTATGTATATGATGCAATTGAAAAGTCGAATTTAGACACTGCATAAAATAGCATGGCAAATGGAAGGCACATATTTTCCTCCCTGGGAATTATCAGCATAAAACGTAATGCTTAGGGCATTGCTGGGCAAAAAGTGGGAACATTTAACCTGGCTTGCTGAGGAGGTGGAGGTGTGTTGACAAGGCATCCTTCTTGCAAAATGGGGTGCATACATGAACCCCCGAGTCACAGTAAGGATTAGCTAAGATATGTAAGGAAGAGAATAGCATCCTGGCAGAGAAAACCACACTTAAAGACCTACAATAAAGAGACTGTGGCACTTTCAGAGTTGCTTGTTGACTTTGTAAAGAAATTGCAGAGGATCTGGGCATGAAGGCAGGGTGGAGAGACAGTGTAGTAATCAAGATGTACTGACTTCACAATCACCCTGTAAAGGGCATGACCCTTATTTCAGATAAAGTGACTAAGAAAAAGTTTAAAAGACAGTACATGATCTGTACAATTCACAAAGCAGAGTAAAAGTTCCATTGAAGCATGTATATTAAACAGATAGACACATTTTGAAAATACAAATCTAGAGTTACAGATTTGGATTATTTTTTGTAGTTAACCTGATTGTGAATCCAATAAATGTGTTAGAAATACTCTTCAATCTCACATGTGCTGTCTTTATGTTAAATATTTTTAAAAGCAGATAAATTAGTGATTGTATTAATCAATTTGCTTTTATTACTTTTCCTCCAGAGTTTTCTATAAGCATAAATTCTTGTCATGTGTAAGTTTCAAATAAAACCATCTGAGTTTATTGGTATCAAGGGCTCAATATTACCTTTTTATGAGCAGAGATGCAGAGAAGTGTACAAAGCAAGTATGCTATTTTCCTAGTCTCTCTAGACTGAAATATAGTTATTATGATGAGTTAATGAGGAAGCCAATATTTTCAGATAAATATTAATATAAAACAGCATGACTTTTAAACTTCATATAAATCTAATCAATGTATGCTGTCTTCCATGTAGCTTCTATTTAGGAAACTATAAATAAAAACAAGAAATAATGACCATAAAACCACACAGCACATCTGTTTTCTGTGTGGGGAGGGAGATGATTATAAACTAAGGGGGCACAGAGGTGTTCTGAGCAGAAACTTTCCTATTCCTGGCTTGTGTGGAGGCTATCTGACATTTTCCCTATCTCTACTTGATAATTTTGCATATCTGAAGCTTTGATAACTGCATATATTTAGTTCCTGTTCACATATTAGGTTTGAAAAGAAAAATTACTTTTATAAAATAAAATATACATTCCTAAACTTTCCTAATAACTTGATAATAAGGCAGCAAACTGTACAACAGAACAACACAATGCAGGCACCAGGAAATGGAATTTTATAGTGGTAAGTTCAAATCCAAAAACTATTAAGAAAAAAATTATTTAAAACATATGAAAAGGAATCTCAGGCTTCTTGAATTAAGTGAATGAAATTAGTTCTGAGAGCCACAATCTCTGTAATTCTCAGTGTATGATTGAATGGGACCATACAAATTAGGGCTATGAAACTCTCAAAAGGGGACTAGTCCATTTTCTTATTCTGCTAGGTTTAAAATGAGCTGACTCAGAAGTTGGAAGTGCGAATCTCATTACCATCAAGAAAGGAGATCAGGAGTGAAGCACATTCTATGTACACTACGATCCCTGCTCTGTGTCTCTGATTCAGGATAGAGCTGTGATGTCAAAGCACAGAGGCATGGCAGAAGAGAAGGTACAGCCAGGGCTACGTCTGGGCCTTCATTGGCAGTGGAAAAGGAACTTGTGACACTAGTCTGAGTATGCCAGAGGTCAAGGGGCCCCATGACTAAAAGGTCATGGACCACAGTGAAGTGTGTATGCAGTCATGACTGTACACTCCATATTTAAGATCCTGATTTGTATCTCATCATACTCCATAATTGTGAATATTAACTGCAGGGTTACTGTAACCGGTAACTAAACTCAACAGAACAGTAGAGTACCACAAAAGAGATCACTGTTGTCAGAATAAAGAAGACTAAAGGCTGGAGAGATGTTTGACATCTCCCTCATAAAAATCAGCCTTAGGGCTGAGCCCCGATGGCGTAAGTGGTTGGGTGCGGGGCTGTAGGACTGCGGCCCTGCGGCCTGCAGGCTTGGCGGGTCAGGTCCAGCGGCCGCTCTCAGGAGCAGCGCTGGGTGGGGCCCACGACCACCAGAGGCAGTGATGCCCACAAAAACAAAACAAAACAAAAAAAAACAAAAAAAATAAAAATCAGCCTTAGATGGGTGCTGCTGGTGATCTTCTTCTCCCTGACTAGTGAAGCCAGAGAAAGCTCAATGTAGTCTGCATGTAATTTTTACATTACACAATAAGACCCCCAAACGCTATTGATTCAATTCTGATTCCTTTAGACTGTGTGTAGGGTCTTTGAGACTAAATCTCATTCAGTGTGTGACTGGTAGATGGGGATTGTTGCTGACTTTGTGTTTAGCAGCCTAATAGCTAACCCACTGTGCCCTCCTGCAAAACAAACATGAAAAATGTCAGAGAACAATTATTTACTTAACATTAAATATGTCCATGAAAATCTAAATTAAGGTTATTTTGAATAATTTAGGATAGATCATTTTTCTTTTAGATGTCACATACAATATAATCAACACTGAATTAAATTATAAAAAGTTTATCTATCTCTACTTAGTTGTAAAAAATATAGTATTTTATATTAATGAATTACTAAACAAAATATATAGGAGTTAATGTGATTGAAACGATTAAATTCTTTCCTTTTCAGATTTTATTAAGTATAATAAATGCATGGCTTTTATATGATTTCCTAAGGCAATTGCTGTTATGTGTCTAGACTTACTAGAGGAATCATCCTTAATTTGTCCCATATTAATCTTATGGTGTTGGGAGAGGAATATCAAATCTGCCAGAGGCATCAGAAGAATGAACAAATCCAAAGGCCATTCTGAGTTAGAAGCCACCTTATGGCACCCAGCAACAACCAATCAACTTGCCTCTCAAAACTCACCACAAACATCATCTCATCTGCTCTCATGTGACATAGAGTCATGATATTGGTACCATAGTTGCCAAACTTTGAAACTTGAAATGGTTAAGTGAAAAATAGCGTTATCAGATCATAGACACACAAATTTATTATTCCAAACAAAATGTATTTAAATAGGTCTGAGATTAGTGGATGGCTGCAAACAAGTTAATTAAGTAAGACACTTACCTTTAGTAAAACACTTAAGTTCATTAGAGTGCTTTTTATAAAAGAGATACAACAGAATATACACACACATATAGATAAACACACATGTATGTGTTTGAAAGAGATATTTCTACATATGTATTTACATGTCCTGTAAATCTATCTGTGAGTACAGTAGTGCATGCTGGGGCAAACTTATAAAATCTTGTTAGTGATAACCTAATATCTAGAGAGAATGAATTGCTGGGGCTAAGAATCTTCATACTGGGTCTAATGGCATAACATAGTCCACAAAGATAAGAATTTACATCCTACTTTGGTGAGTAGCCACTGGGGCTTACAAGCTGAGTCTCCAGCTGAAGTGCATCTACCGAGAGGGAAAGCGCTCTCCTCATCTGGAGCAGAGAAGAGTGATAAAAACAGGAGGCAAGAAACAAGAAAAAAACAAAACAAAACAGGAGGCACATGAAAATCATTGGTTAGATGAACTAATGGGCTACGTGGACCTCAGCTTCCTGAACCCCATGACCAGAACTACACAGAACCTGCCTACCGCTCTGAAAGGAAACACATTGGAAGGTCCAGGACAGAGCGGAATAAAAATGAGAAGCAAATCTGAAAATCGTAAGAAAATTCAAACCTTACTAACAGACTTGTAACTTAACTCAGTATCAAAATTAGACCCACCCCCTAAGAGAAGAATAATATTCAGGGTGTATACATTCTTCCACCATTTGAGATCAGAAGGGATACTTTCGTTCTTGGACAAGGGTCGTAAGGGTTAGGAGAGGAGGCGTGGGAGCAGGAAACACAAGTAGGTTGTAAGATAAGTGATGTTACAATAAGAAAGTTGCATTAATTGGTATAAAACAAAATAAGTCTGAATTGCTGAATGGAAAACTGACTTGCTCTGTAAGCTTTTACTGAATTTACCAAAAAAGGTTAACCAAAATAAAAGAGTTCCCACCAAAACAGGCTTTCAAGGGGATGTTGGGCCTGTTCAATTCAAGGCAGAGAGTTCAGCTCAGAAGATTACAGGACTATTTGGTGGGAACGGGGGAACTATTTATTATGGAATAAATAATTTTTGTTTGAGTTTTTCCTCAAAAGATACAAAAAATAAAAACCTCAAATGCCCATATAGTGTTTTTGAGAGTGGAGGGTACATCAAGTCAACTTGAACTCACAGATATCCAATGTACAAGAGAAGGGAGCACTGCCTAGCCAGGTACCATCTTCACAACTGTTATGTCTGAGCCCCTTGCTGCAGCCGGTGGGTCGATCCCATTCCTGGAGTCTTCTTTGTCTCTGATCCTCTATGTCACCAGGGACAAAGTTATTTCCCACAGACTGGTATCTCCTCACAACATGCCCATGATATGAAGTCTCACCATTCTCATCTTCAAACAGCATTCTAGCTGGACTTCACCCAAGAAGAATTTACTTGTTTTTCTCTTAGCTCATGGTACTTTCTTAGTTCAAAGGCACTCACTCTTCTTTGGTAAACCTTATTCAGTGGCTAACTTCCACATGAATAAACTAGCCTCTCTAAGAGAGGAGAGCCCATCTTTTACCCAAGTCCAACCTTCTTGTCTCCCAGCTGACTTGAGATTAAGTCATTCTCTTTTTTACTGCCCTTCAGCATCTGAGCCCACTGTTACTGGAAAACATTTCACATTACTCAAGTCTGTTTCACTGAAGATTCTGTAAGCTGTTCAGGAGCTATATACAATTGACTTGTATAACAGCACTGGCTACAGCACACAAACTTCATAATTATCAACTGGTGGAAGATATAAAGTATCTAGTTGTCAGAAACACTGAAGTTCTATATAGATCCAGTCAACGCTGATTTAACTATAGATGAAATAGGGCAACTACCTTTCAGTTACTGGGAAGGGAGAGGTTAATTCAAATAATATGCATTCCTTTTAGGATGGCTGAAACAGAAGTGTTTGGCTTTTGCTTGTAATTGATAAATATAAAAGAGATGGTTAAACATAGCACTTACTTGCTCTTGATGTTGACTGAGGGGTCTAGAGTGGACCAATCTTTCTGGTAATTTTCGGTCCAAACCATGTCCATTTTCCAAACGAGACTCCCTGGGTTTGTCAAACCAATCTGTTTCTTCACGACGTAGATGGTAGGCTTTGAAGACCAAGCATATATCAAATATTGCAACTCCAATGAAAACACACAATAGAAGACAAAATGCAGTCTGAAGCTCCAACATGCACTGAGATTGTTAAACATCTATTTATCTCAACTCAATTTTCCACATGACCAGAAAAATAATTTCCAGTATTATGTTAAAAGTATGCTAAGTTATTTGTAGTACAGAAAATCTTAAAGAAAAAAAATGTGCACACCTGTTCAACCTTTCAGAGCAAACAAAATAAAAGTAATTTTTAAAAATTTAAAAAGACAATAAATATATAGTGGTATATAGATTGCCTAATGCTTAACACAATCGCTAGCATCTATATAGTGTACCAATAGGTATGTTGAAACAATAATTAACTTCTGATTGGTAAAACATCCAACCTATGCTATCATGAAAGAACTTGCAGTTCCTACTCAGGATGAACCTCCAAGAGATGGATCAAAAAATGTGTTCAATAATGGATTTTGATACAACAACAATCATGAAAATGGCACAGGGCAGAGATGAGTTTTGTTCTGTTGTGTACAGGTTCACTGTGAGAACTAATTTGATGGTGCCCTCCCCAAAATATCAGCTTTGAATGTTTATAAACAAACAAACAAAACAATGTAAAGATTTTCTAGTTCTCTTGGAACTGTATGATGGTGTATAAAAATAAAATTAATGATTCCACTTTAGGAACTCTAATAATTATAATCAATATCTTATATGACTTAATTTAACCTTTTTTTTTAACCTTTCAGCAATTATAAACTTTAGGGTAAAAAAATCTTTTTTCCAGACACACTATTAATAATGTCTAAGATATGAACATTTGCTAATAATATTATAACTAAAATGCCACTGTAGAACAACTCAGCTTGTTGAACTAATACAGACTGAGTACTTAAAATCCATTACAATTAGCTAGGGATTCCAATTATTATTTAATATACTTTTTACTCTATTAAAGGAATGATTTTATTTCTATTTAAAAGCTGCAGTACTGTCACTTGAAGATGCAAAGTGAAGACTGCCATTATGATAAAGAAATGCTTTCTCTTAAAGACAAATGTTAGTTACCCTTGCTATCATGTGCTTCTGAGTCAATTCTGCCTCAGAATGGCCACAGATCAAGCGGACTCAAGGTTTCCTAGGCTGTCGTTTCTATAGGTGTACATCTCTAAATTTCCCACCCTCGATTGTTTTTGAACTGCTGACTTTTGGTTGAGGAGCTAAATATTTTTAACCAATATATCGCCACAGCTCCTATATTTAACTTTATATTCCTCAACTTTCTTATCTAAATACTCTTTTTTTCTAAAATTTACATTTTGTGGCAGCATTCGTCTGAAAAATTTGCTGATTATTCACTAGGATATCATGCTTTCCCCAGTCTCTGAATTACTAGAACCTTTCCTCGATTCAGTAAGCTGGTCATTTTTCTTCCAGGGTGTCTAAAGGTCCTTCTAGAAAAAAACAGTCCAAAACTTACTTAAATGGAAACATATGTAAGAAGAGGAGGTGCTTGGTTCAATAAAATGAAACCAAAAAACCTTTCTGCTCTCTTTCTGACTTCAAAGTTGCTTCAAAAATGCAAGGCTTAACAAAATTTTTACCACATAGATGGTGTTCCATTCAGTATGAGAGAAGAACAAAGAAATAAGGGAAAGATTGAACATGTAAATAAGTAACTATCTCTCATCAAAATTCATTCCATCATGACCTACTTGATGGAACTCTTTTACCACACCAATGTAAGAAAAACATTGTACCAACCTAGTATCGGTGCCGAGATGTTGGCCTTGACTCTAAAGTGGGCATATTGTGAAAACATTAAATTTTTTTCTGAGAGCGCCTGGTAACTGAATGCTAAAAAGGTATCTACTCACTCACTGTCATTCGGTTTATTTGACTCTGAGACTACAGGACAGGGAGGAGCTGCCCTTGGGGATTCCAGAGACGATCACTCTCATCTTTTGCTCACAGAGCGGCTAGGGTTTTTGAACTGTTGACCTTGCGGTTAGCAGACCAATATGTAACAACTGTGCCACCAGCCCACCACCACCCCCTCCCCCCAAAAGGGGGAAAAGGTTATTTATTATAATATTCAAATAACACTTTGAAATTCTGAAGAAATCACTGAAATAGGAACTGAAGAGTTAATTGAATTGACTTTTTTTTTGGGGGGGGGGGGGCATCACTGCTCTCCGGTGGTGGGAGTAGGAGGCCCAGCCCCACTGCTAGAATTGAACCTCCGTCCCAGTGGGCCGCAGTCCCGGGCACAACCACTACGCCACCGGGGCTCAGCCCCAATTGAATTGACTTTTAACTGTATAATAGGACAATTTGACAGCATAAAATATTCTTTCATATAAAGATATTTATAATCATTCTTTTAAATCATTTATTTTGTTCAGTTATTCGCATCTTTTGTGAATTTTTAATGTTACTTTTCAATGACAGAAATGTGTTATCCAATACATAGTATTTCAATGGTTAAAAGTTGCTTTACTTCTTATAAAAGGGTGTTTCATGGTTTTTGGAGATTTCATTTCTCCCTAAATGGAAGATAGAGCAGCTTTTTCTCAAGAGTTCATCTGAATGATTTGCTGCTGCTGCTGCCGACCTCAGGGTTTCTCCACCTACCGTTCACAATGTTAGACTGCCAAATGACTCTTCTCTATTTTATTCATTCTCTTCTTTCTCTGTTGATAGCCTGATTCTCTTTACTCCCAAACAACTACACTATGTTGTCCCCAGGTCATTTCCATAACTTTCCTGGCAGGATTCTTAAACCCACAGCAGATACCTCAATACTTGCCTCTTCACTTCCAGTATCATTGGTCCATGCTGCTAATTAACTGCAGTATTTTCCCTTGATAAGCACAGCTTGACAGAAGATGTACCAGAGCTTACCTTTATATTTGAGGGAATACATAAATACATACCCGGTCTTCTTTTTCTTCTTTTTTGTTCTTTCCTCCCTCAAGATTATAAATAGTTTTGTGCAGGGTTAACATTCAGTAAATATTTTTGAATGAATGGAACACAGAATAATTAATCATCAATTCTAAAAAGTTTCTTAATCATGATTAGCATATTTTAATAGATATAAATCGGTCCCTCACAAAACCTTTTTCACAATCTATTTAATAGCTACTGTGTTTTCCTACACTGTTAATTTGACATGTGACTATACCTATGAAAAAATAATAAGGGTAATAAAATTTGATCAGTATAATATACACAAAATCCAGAATTAAATCATCATTCTAATAACTTACTGAAAGTAAGTTATTGGGAAGCACAACTAACACTATGTTGTCTTACTTATTATTATTTTTATTATATATACAATCTCCTGAAGAGAAGAATATGTACTTATTTGAATAAGTGACATTGAATATTTAACTTTGCTAAATGCAATTTGAACATCAATCTCTAACACATGCTCATTTTCCTTCAATGTGTCTATCCACATAAGGCAGAATCTTCACTTGATCAAACTTTTTCAATTTATTTCTAATCCTGATTACTTTGATTCTCAATTATTTCTAACACTAATCAATGACTACATCTAATTGAATGTAAACGTCTTTATGTAAGAATCTAGACAGGAACAAAAACAGCCAGACTGAATGAACTGACTTTTGATTGAATTCTGCCTTCACTAGGTAGACAATTACACAGGATCTGCCCCGCTTCAATATTTCAATTCCATAGTAATACTATTAAAATTAATTTAAATTATTTTCCATAGAATAATGTTCCTCTCTTCTTATTTTTTAGAAGTTTTTCATTTTAAAACACATGGAAGGTGTTTGGGACACATAGCAGCTCCCTTCTGCCCTGCAGTTCGTGACCAGAGGCAGAGTGTGAAGGCCGCCAGTTTGCATGGCTTACTCTCAACAGCTACGCAAACAGCTCAAGTCTCCTCAGTGTCCATGATTGGTGAAACCAATTTCAAAAAGATTTTGTGTAGACTGATTCCTTTAAATACACGGAGGGCATTTGGAAAGCGTATTTTTAACATATTCGTGGTTGTAAAGATAGTTTAATTATAGCTGACATCCAACCAGGAAAACAACATCCAGCTCGGCATTTTCCTCTCTCATCTGTCCCTTAATAATATCAAATTGTGCATTTTAAAGTGATGACTCAAAATATTAAGCTTGTGAATACGATTTGTCTAGATTTGACTTTGTGCTTTAAGTTTACTAAAGCTATACAGTATACATTTGAAAAACAACTTATAGTGTATTACCTAGAGCTTAATCAAATCCATAGAAAGCACACAAAAAATGATTTGGACCAGTTATATTTGTTTTATCTACAAGGTACTATAGCTGTGGTTCTCAACCTGTGGGTCATGACCCCTCTGGAGGCCGAACGACCCTTTCACAGGGGCCGTCCGATTCATAACAGTAGCAAAATGACAGTCATGACATAGCAATGAAAATAATTTTATGGTTTAGGGAGGGTCACCACAACATGAGGAACTGTATTAAAGGGTTGCGGCATTAAGAAGATTGAGAACCACTATAGTAAAGAATCAAAGTTCTTTTAGCATGATTTATATTTTTGAAAATATAACTGGCATAGCATATATTTGGTCAATTTAATTAAAACAAAAAGCAAGTGTTTCATAAATGTCATGAATTTTGTAATTGAGAAAAATTATTTTGACTTATCCTTAAATTACCCAAGGAATCCAAGATGCAAAAAAAGTAGACTACTACTGAACAGAAAAGAAGTCATATGCTTACACAATATGAAGCAAGGAAAATATATTTTATGACTTACATCTTTTAAAGCTAAACACCACAATTCACATACATAATGTTACATATATAATTCAATTTTTCATAGTTTTCATTTCTGTAATCTATATTAATATATCTTTATAAATAGATTTATTTGCTTAATTAAAATATTTTCAAATTTAATTTTAGAACTTAATTTCATTATACAGTTTAAAACATTATTTTGTGTACTGCATGATCTTTTATGATTTATTTATTCAAAACAATTTTTATACAGTCCATTAAGAGTGCACATTTACATCTATGAATACAGAACATACAAAATACAAATGAGAAAATGTATAATCATATCATCGTGTGCAAGTAAATGCCACATTTTGGGATTTTTATAAACATCTGTATGTCTAGCATACAATGAGAAAACATCTATAATGAGTAACCGAGTTTGTCAAATTTTCTCTAGATACATGTTTCTCATGTACACATAGTTTTAAGATCTTGTATTGTGCCCCTTCTACAGTTTTTTCATTTAATTATTTTATAATATGGTTATTAAAAGACTACTTATTCCTTCTCAAGTTATTATATATAAAATGGACAAAATGTAGAGTATAAAACAAAGAAAAAATATAAAGATTCTTTCCATATAGTATCAAACTAGTTTAAATCATGCCCAATCATTTAAACTAGTTAAATTTTCAAGCTAGTCAAATTGAAGTTTTTTTTTTTGGATAGGCCAATTTTCAATAAAAATGGTCAACCCAATACTCCAGAGAAGAAGAAAAAATGAGAAAGTGATTTTTTTTCCATTGGAATTTCAAAAGGAAAAGCTGTCTGCCTTCCTTTAGATGCAGTGAATAGCTGTGTCCAACTCTAGTTTTGTAGTTTAAGATAATGTGGGTCCAGACACAGAAAGAAAATCCTTTTTTTTTTTAATGAAAACATGAATTTCCTGTGAGTCTTCAAGAAAAACATCAGATTTGAAAGGAAACCTGCTTATATTAGAATAGTGCTTTGGAGTCTCCAAAGGCATGGGATAATAATAATGCTTTTTATTTTATCAGAAAACTCATTTCCAGGACTCAAATGGCTTCTCCTTTCAAGTATAAACTATAGAGGAACAATGATAATAATAATAATAAACAGAAGTCCCCATGAGCCCTCTTGGCATGGGCAAAGGTTCTTCACACCTGCCTACCACTCTTCCTTCTCCTTTGAACTGAGATGTGGACTCAACTATTTTCTAAAATATTTTATCATCCTACATAAGTAAACAAAAAAGTGATCTAATTTAAGTCAGAGTTTACTTAAGAATATATTTTTCTTAAAATATTTCTTCAAGCTCAAGTAGAAAGTATTTGAAAATAAATATGGCAACGTGAGCACAAATATGCTTGATACAAATGATGTATTGAATGTTGTAAGAGCCCCCAGTAAAACCATTGCGAAAAAATATAAATAAATAAATACATGAAGCACCAAAAAAAATATTTCTTCAAGATCAAACACAATGTCACAGCAAAGAAAAAAATGTGATGATACCAAAAAATCCCCCGAAACCCCAAAAATCAGAGTTGGGGAAAGTTTAAAAGAGCACAACAGCAAGTTTCAACTCCAAAAGTTGAACTTAACGTTAGAAAGTTTTCAAATATTCCATTTTAAAATATAGAATGATTTGCATGTATTTAGAATACTATTAATTTTCAGAATCAAATTTAGTGCTACCTTTTCTATCACATTAAGCAAAATGTATAACCTTAACAATTACAGTGTGAACAATGTGAAGGTGATAAAATGGTCACTTTTTATTGAAGGGTCATTGAAAAATTCTGCATTAAATTAATACCAAAGATTTTCCCCAAGAATTCTACATAAGGAAATATTTGTTAAATTAATATTATTAATCACATGAAAAGTTTATGAATGATGTATTATAAAATTTAGCAGAAAGAAAATTATTCTAACTTTCACAATCTCACAAACTAAAAGAAGCTAAAAAATAACTTTTAAAATGCATTTTAAAAGTTGAAGAAAAAGAACAATGAAAAACTTCCCAACTATGGATTGGAAGGATGACTATATTTTTTTGACAGAATTATTCGATAATGGTTTTAGAAAAGTGAGCACTAAAATCAAACAGCCCAGAAACAGAACAGTAACCTAATAAATTAAAAAGAAATCAAGAAACACATGCTACTAAATTTAAACACAGGACAAGATTTCCATTTACAAGGCATATAATTTATGTAAACATGCAGAAGAGATGTCAAGAAAAGCAGAATACATCCTTAGAAAGGTAAAATCAAACATGCAAAAAAAAAGAATCTGAGTTTTGTAACAAACAAAGCAGTGTGAGATCCAATTTACCTTCACTGTCTGACATGGCATGCTGGAAGTCATCCATGATGAAGGCGATGTCCCGGTCATAGCCTCGAGTCCTGGATTCTTCTCGCATATGTTGCTGAACCTCCGGCAATGAGTGACTTGATCCAAATTGATCCCTGGTGTCCGCAGATATTGGTGGCAGAGGCCCAGCTGCAGCCCTGGCCATTCCCATTGGTTGGCCAACAGGGCTCAAAGGGCTTTCTTCTTCAGAGTTCTGAGCCACTATGGGTATTCTTCCTCTACTCTGGCTAATTGGCAAACTGGTTGGCTTAGTTCTACCAGAGGATGAGGCATGGCCAAAGGAAACATCTAGAGCTTCAGCCTCTTGAGCCTTGAGGCGTAGGGAAGAGCTAGAAGAATCTCTTTTAATTGATAAGTCAAGCCCATACACAGAGGAGGGTCTGGAGGAAGGTCTGGACCTGCTGCCACGACTATAGGGTTTATCCGCCTCATCCTGCAAAGCTGACCTTAAGGTACTTCCTAATGTGCCCAGTCCGGACCCAAGGGATGATCCCATGAATTTTTGTTGGTCTGTGATATTTTTCCTAAGGCCAAAAGTGATATCATCTTGAAGGAGCCTTGCTCGGGAAGAAATGCCACCGATAGATGAAGTGCTAGATGTCATGTAGCTCGAATAATCAGGTTCCAGATCCCGACTTTCTTGAATAGGGGAAAATTTGGACATTTTAGGGTCAATTAACGATTTCTTGTGCTTTGACTGCTTTTGATAAAGTATGGCTGCTGGTAGTTGTTTTGCAGCTTGTTTTTCAAGCGTGAGTCTGCTGATGCTGTATTTCTCGGATTTGGGGAAATGTCGATAGCCAGTATCAGCATGGTAATAATGGGATAGACCAGCAAGGTGATCTAAACTCTCTGCTCCTCTCCGGAATTCTTGTTTAATTTGGTGCTTCAGAAGTTTCAATTCATAAGGATCCTCCATCGGATCTTCTTCTGCTTTCACGTAACTGTGCAGCCGGGAAGAGGTCTGTAACGGTGCTAGGAAATCTGTCACTTCCTGTGATCTCCGTGTCTCCGAGGTTCTTAGCAGACGATCTGTTTTAGACAGATCCTTCTCATGAAGGCTAAATGCAGTGCTCAGTGCTGCTGTTCCTTTGGTTATCTCTCCAATGTCATCAATTAGGACATAGTTTCGTGGAGTGTGATGGTCAATGTCTGCATAGAAAGAATCAGCAGATATGCTTGATATTGGACTGCTCGCTATGCTGCTCCTTTCCTCCAAACCTATCCTAAGGTCTAAGCTATTATACTTACTGCCAAGGTGGGACACAGCGTATGTGTTGTCAGTAGACACGGGCGCGATCATCAGGGGTTGGTTGCGAATCACCTCATAGTTTGACGTTATCTTGGGCTCCAAATATAATGTGGTTTGCCGTGGCTTCTGTTGTATGACCATCATCTGCGATGGCAGCTGGTACGAAGGCTGAGGGGTGGGTGTAGGCTGAGCTTGAGGCGTGAAGGACATGGTGGCCACAGCTTGAAAGGTAGGTTGAGTTTGATAGGGTGACACTTGCTGATGATACAAAGTTTGCTGCTGAAAATGGGATTGTTGGGTGTACGGAGTGGGGGCTTGGGTCGGAAGGGCAGGGGACGAGTATTGGTACTGCGTATAGGGACTAGTAGGAGGTGCTAGTGGAGATTCTGTTTGGGTTTGCGGTGGAATGAACTGGCTGAATTCCGTCTGGGGAGCAGTTCTAGGGCGCTCGATGCCATGCTGACTTTCTATTCGCGTGGGCCTCGTGCTGCTCACCTCGCTGTCAGACATGTAGTCACGATCCTCAGCTACTCCCTGGAGGTAAGCTCGCTCTCTCTTTTCTCTCTCCTTTAATAGTGCCTCTTTCCTTCTGTTAATACCCATTTCCAGGTACCGTAGTTTGGCGTCGATCTCTTTTTCTTCCTCATCAAGTTCTGCTTGTTTTTTCCTAAGCTTTGCGGATTCCCTTTCCACAAGATCGAGCTCCCTGTCTATGTCCTGGAGAATCTTGGCTCGAGCCATCGTGTTGGTTCTACAAATCCTTCTTCTGGAAGCGGTTCCCATTGTGCTGTATGTGGACTGGGTCCCCGTGGAAGCTTCCTCCGGGGGTGGATTTGGCAGAGTCCGCTTAACTTTTTTCTGGCTGCTGGAGGATGTCATGGTTTGAGAACCTTTCGTCTACAATTAAGTAAACAAAATAATAGGCCATTATCAAGACAAAAATATTATTTATATTTAGAGAGAATTATTTCATGTATAGATACTTAGTTATCCCAACACACTAAACTGTTTTTGGTTTAATTTCAACTATAGGTCATGAAGGTAATTAATTGAAACATATCTCTTCCTTTCAGGTTAAAATGGATACTTATTATAAGTTCTGCAACAAGAGAAAACTATAATGTTTGATAAATCCAATTTCAAATCTGTTAAAAATATTCATTTGTAAAAAATGAATATTCTATCTCATGCTTTTAAGTATAAGCTATAATATCTTAAAATATACCTAATTAAAATGTTTTTTCCTAAATACTAACAAAGCTTTAGAAAATTTCTATATAATAACTCAAACAACTACAATAATTTTTTCAGATTTTGAATATAACAGCACATAAAAGCTGAAAATAGCTTACTGATTTTTTTATCCTTAAAATGTGTTCATTATACTTTGCATAAGTATGAGCATTTTATTAATGATTATTAATTCAAAACTTAAGGTTCCAAATTTGAAGTGATCCTGTTAGGTTATTTACGTGATCAGGTTATGAAATGGTCTCATAGTATGTTTGACTATGCCATGTTGGAAGTGTTATAATATTTATAATATAGATACATTTCAAAGTAAGTATTCTTTTTCTCAGTAGCAGTTAAAAACAAACAACAATTAATGCACAACTAAATGCCTATCTTCATACTGAAAATGCACAGGAGTTAGATAATACGAGTATGGAATGGTACAAAGAGAGATAAAGAGAATAGATCTGGAGAGTAGAGAAGCACATTTTGAAAATTAACTTTCAGAATATTCTATAAGAGCAGAACAGTGCAAATGTATTTGAATTACAGAATAAGGAAATGAAAGAGTAAAATAAAAAGGCTTGTCATAATTAAGTTTAAAGGCTTTGATTCAAAAAAGGCAATTCCCTAAATTAGCTCTTCGGAATGAGAATAGATCTGAAATCTTCTAAGGAAAATTATGAGGAACCATAACAAAGTCTATTTGTTACATCAAGATTAATTCTCGATGAGTACAGAGGTTGAGCTCAGTTCTTGTTACTATTTATAAGCACTGTTACAAATGATAATTTTTGCATATGCTTATATGTTAAAAGCTCTCACTTGAGAGAGTAGTTGATATAATCTCAATAATTCCCACAAAGATCTAGGATAAGAAGCATCCCCAGTACTTTGGAGATTTCTTAAATTGTTCCCCACTCTGTTAGTATTTAATAATCCATGATTTGTGTTAATATTTTGTGAGACATGAACATAAGCCAAAAATCAATAGAAAAAGTTAATAGAAGCTAATTGAAGAATTAGATTATCTCAACACATTGTCATCTAACTCACCCCCACTGAGTCAGTGCAACTCAGAGTGGGCATGTCAGGCAGCGTACAGCTGCCTCTGTGGATTTCAAAAGTACTCCTTTATACAGGACCAGAGGTGGTTTTGACCTTGTGACCTGGTGGTTGGCAGCCCAACATGTAACCTGCTATGCCATCAGGGCTCCTGTAGCAGATCATCCCCACCACCATTGATTCGAGTCTGATTCATAGTGACTACACAGGACAGAGTAGAATGGTGACTGTGGGTTTCCAAGACTGTAATTCTCACGGGAGTAGAATGCCTCCTCTTTCTGCCCTCGGAGCTACAGTGCAGCGTCTGACTGTGCAGTCAGCAAACCAACAAATAGTACCTGTGCTGCCAGGCGTTTTTAGCAGATCAGTCTCCAAAAATCTTAACAACGTTCCTATACTCACTTTTGGGAGCCCTGGTAGTGTATGGGCTCTGCTGGGCTGTGGTCTGCGTGGTGGGCACTTCAAAGTAAGTAGCTTCATGGGGGAAAAACTGGGCCTTTCACAGCAGTAAACAATTATAGACAGTCTTGGAAACCCATCGGGGGTAGCTATGAGTCAGTATTGACTCTATAGTAGCAAGTTTGGTTTTTGTTTCTTAATTTGGTAGTACTGTAACTTTTACCCAGGTTTGCTAACCTCAAGGTAGGTATGTCGAAACCATGAGATGTTCCAGCAGGAAATTCATGAATCTTTCTACTCCCAGAAGGATTTACCCTTTTAGGAACCCACAGGGCAGTTCTACTCTGTCCTGTAGGCTCCCTGTAAGTTGGAATTGACTTGGTGGCAGTGAGGTTTTTTGAGTATAGAAATAGTCACAATGTCAAAGGCCTAACGTCTACTTTATGGCCTTAAAAGAGGCATAAAAAATTCTACTGTTTAGGCCAAAATGGTCAAGTTTTCATCTTGGTTCTGTTCCTTTTGAACTGTGAGAACTTCATTAAGTGGTTGAGTTCCTCTCTGCTTCATTTTACTTATAAAAAGAGGTTAATGGCAATAGTATCACTGATTTATCTAAGATTTAGTTGTGTGCTTGAGCTTAAATTCTGAGCATCCCATTTCACAAATGGATGGCAGTGACAGGCCCAAATTCATTTGGAGAGTCCCCACAGAGCTTCTATTACATTCTGTCTGATCATAAAATGACGATGTCAATAATCCTAATCAAAGTTCTGTTTCCGCTGCTCTAATCCCATCTGTAATTCTGAATTATTGATTGACACCCAATCATAAATTTATGACAGCTTCCTTTGTTTCACGCCTTATTTAACTAACATCTTGCCTGTGAATTCGTGGGTCCCACTTTGACATCATGCTAATGACCGACCTCATCCAGACACTACACCTCCCTCTTTGTGTTGTGTCTGTCCCTTTTGTTCTTGTTGTCATTCAGTCCTACCCACAGCACCCATACACAAAACCAAATGAAAAACTGTATTTTCCTGTGGTGTTAATCTCACAATTGTTCTTATATTTGAGTGCCATTAGATGCAGTCATTATGTCCATCCATGTTGCCAAGGGTATTCCTGTTTCCCTGTCTCACTACTTTGCCAACTATGGTGTTCTTCTCCAGGGATTGGTCTCTCCTGACAAGAGGTTCCAAGTATGGGAGATGAAGTCACATCATCTCTGCCTCTAGATGCACTCTGACTGAACTTCATCCAAGACAGATCAGTTGTCTTTTTAACAGTCCATGGTACTTAAAACTATTCTCCAGCATCATAATTCAAGTGTATTTGAATTCCAGAATACATAAATCCTTATTGAGTGCTTATGACTTAATAACTGCTCTCTTTAAATTATATTTGTGATTGGTGTCTCTATTATACTCCACAAACAAATGAAATCTAGAAAATCTAGTTCTTAGTCCAGGTTGATCTATAGATCTATCAAAATTTCCCTTCACTGTTCTACCAAACAAATATAGAAATGGGCAATACCCAAATTGGCAATTTCAACCATAGTCTTTGCTCACATACTAATCATAACTCAGAGTTGTTTTTTTCAATAAATTTATCCAATAAGTCATTCCAACTTTTAAAACTTCCAACTTTTACATGCAAAAAAAAATCAATGGAATTGGAAAATAGCACAAGTATAAAAAGTGTATAAATACTTAAGTTTCTAATAAAATCAGTTCCCAGGTTTCAGAATTCTAATATTACTGAAGGAGTTTTAATCTTGGCACAGTCTGCGAGTGTTCTAGAAGTATGTTGTCATCTGAAAAGATATTCTCATCCCTCTGAAATGACAACAGGACTTTATTATAAAGACACCCTTTGTATTACAGGAACTTATTCAGAAAAATTTAGAAGGCATTCAAGTCTTGCTGTAAGGGAAAGCCTTCATATTTATTATAAATAACAACTTTCCTCGAAGAACTCATATATAAGGAATATTTTAATAATATTTTGTAAGAATAAATTCAGCTTTTTGCAGCTCTTAGTGCCAATATCAAAGATATTTGTCTAAACTTTACATAACCATGGAGCTACAGGTATTAATTTTTCATTTTCTTATAGAAAGCTATACTTGCTATTCATATTCATCATGATATGATCATGTGTTTTTAATTAGGTTCTTCTTTCAGCTTAATAAGCTATTTTACGAAAGAGGCCCTTTAGTTTTTTGTTTCTTCTCTTCTTTTTTTAATTTTAATGAGACCAGGTGAAGGTTTACAAAGCTTATCAATTTTACATTCAATCACTCATAGACCTTCATCTCATTTATTATAATCCTCTCAATGTACCATCATATGTCATAATTCTGACATGTGGTTTCTGTTTCTTTTCTTTGTTTTTTCCTAGCCCTCCACAACTCTGTTCTTTCTGCCCTTTCCCTCTCATGGCTGATTCCTCTAGTGCCAGTGTTCCCTGTGACCGCTGTTTGGCTGAGAATGGAGCCACAGGTGTGGTGGTGGTGGTGGTGTGAGTTGGGGTGGGGTGGGGTGGCGTGGTACGGAGTTCAGTTCCACATGTGAAATGGACAAAAGCCAGACTCTTTGGAGTCACCAATCTCCACTCAGTCGGTAAGCATGGTCTATTTTATGATTTTCAGCTCTGCTTCATATTTCCCCCCTGCTCTTCTCTAGCAAGGGCAGCAGTCGCAACCCCCTGCCATCCCTGGGGGAGAGATGAGGCTTTCTGCTTCCGCAATGATGGACAGTCCTGGACCCCTCTGGGTCAGTTCTGCTTTGTCTCCAGCTAGCTGTGAGTGGGGAGTGACTCGGTGGTTGTGAGTTTAACTTTTTCAGCTATTTGGTACCTTTAAGAGTGATTCTTTCAGAGCAGTGGGTAACAGTAGCCAAACACTTTCTAGTTCTTTTGGTCTTAGGGCAGTGTAGACTGATGTTTCACACAGCCCCTTACTTACTGGACTCTTTTCATGCTCATCGGTCTTCTTTCTTCTGGATATGGAGGGGTCAGTTGTCCCTTAGACAGCTGTTCACAACTATTTTAGACCTCATTCCTACTCGCCAATATCCGTTGTACAAAATTATCTTTGTGAACTATGCCAATTAACAATTGCATCCCCTAGACTAAGAACCTGAGCGTTCAGGCCCAGCAACTCATTCCCTCCAAGTGTTTACTGATAGTTAAGATGCTTTTATAACTTTGTCCCGTGCATGCCTCTTTATTTTTACATGAGGAAGATGTGTATTCAATTTTTAAAAGTATACTTCCACAAAGATTTATTAATAACCAAAAATATTGTGGTATATACAAAGAAGCGATAGTCTTCTAGAGACAGAACAACTTTTAAAAAGAATAATCATCTGTGAAACAAGGCAATGGGTGCATATAAGGAACATAAAAATAGCATAAACAGGGTCCTCAAGGAAGAAACTCCTATTTTCAGCAGAGAATAAGGAAGGAAAAAGGACGGTCTTGAAAAAGGGATGGAATTTGAAGAGGAGAATATTGCCTAAGGGAAGAACAGTGTGACATGTAAATTTTTAGAAAAATTCTAAAGATAATCTGATTTGAATTGTGTCATGCCTTTGCATTTCAAGGAAACAGACTCAGAGCAGCCCAATAGGGCAGTGCAGATTCACCCCTCAGGGCCTCTGAGAGTATAACTTTTCAGAAGATATCCTTAAAAGCTGGTGGGTGTGAACTACTGACTATGTGCTGAGCAGCCCAACTCTTAATCTGCTAAGCCACCAAAGCTCCTTACTTTAAACTCGGCAGAACCTAGTGGTGTATTAATCCCTGTGGGAAGAAAATACATTCAGGATGTGTTGTACGTAAAGGCACAGAGCAAGTAAAATGTATAGGATAGGGGTGGCGGGCTATGTCTATTTTAAAATCTCAAATTCTTAGCTGTCTTCCTTTACGGATGGAAAGAGCAACCTTGGTTATTAAATACTGGCCAAACAAACTATGATAAATAGAAGGACAAACCATCAAACTAAATGCGTGACCACAGGCAAGGACTTGCAATTCAGCATACTGTGTAACAATCAATGTACTTTTGTGAAAGAGAAGACTGTGATAGAAAAATGTAATTTCCTTCAATGATAATGTGACAGACTCTGCAGATAATTAAAATATAGATATAATCTAGGAATGATTCAGCAGAGAAATTTATTCTGTCCGTGACACAGGTACTGGCCTAATTTTGGTCTTACTAACAATAAGTAGGCAGATAATTTGTTAGAGTTCAACAAGATCATGGATATTTATGGCTAGACATGGACTCTTTGGCATCAGATAATCAAATGGTCTCCTGTGATGAGAATCTGAAATTGAAGAGGGATGGTGGTGCTGACATTGTTAAATAGAGCACATCAAGATCTAACCTGAGATAAAACTTGTTTCACGATGGGATAATCTCTATTAGCTTACAGCGAAGACCAGTTATTAATGACTACTATTAAAATTTACAACCGACAAGAATTGTCAACCGACAAGAAATGTCAACGATGAATAAGGAAGACACTTTAGATCAATTCTACAGTCTGACATTAATAACCTATACAGCCAACCAAAGTGTACTTGTCAGGACTGGTGACTGGGTGAGGAAAGTGGAAACCAAGAAGAATTAATAGGTGGAAAACACAGGCTTAGTTATAGAGACCACTCCTGGTTGCATGACAGAGGTTCCTAGGGCCAATGACCACTACAAAGCAAACACCTTTTATTCAACAAAGAAACAATACCTATACATATAGACCTGCATATATATAATACACAGGACTAAAAATATGTGTACAGAGAGATGATGTCATAAAGAGCTGAACTGAAGATTTAAAAGGGTAGCTAGCTCAAAGTGAGAAAGCAAAGTATTACAGTGAAATGTGCAAAGAGTTAGCATTATAACACCAAATGGGATGAAGCTTAGACTTTTTCAAGCTGAAATGACTAAAGCAAAATTGAAGCCTGTAATACTAAAAAGTTCAATAGATAAGATACTGTAGATGCAGGAAGCATTTAGGGATGATAGCAAAAAAGTACAGAATATTTATGCAAAAAAGTTCTGGTCAATGATCAATCATTTCTGAGGATATGATCAAAAAGTGGTAGTCTTGAAAAAAAGAAGTCCAAACTGCATGGAAGGAGCTAGTGGAAAAACAAGCCTCCAGAAAATGATAAAGTATCAACTGATAAACTTAAAGAAATTGACGCAATGCTGAAAGTGCTGACATATTGATGCCAACAACTTTATAAGAAAGTCAGAGATATAGATTCTCATTTCAAAGAAAGTGACTGAAAAAAGAATGCATGAATTGCTCTACAAACTTATTAACATCACACCCAAAAGAGTTTTGTTAAATATAATTACAAAATGGTGGTACATCAGTAGAGAGGTATAAAAACAAGGGAGGTTCAGGAGAGGATGAGGACTCAATTATATCGTTGCTGACATCAGACCGCTCTTAGGTGAAAGGAGAGGATCCCAAAATGATGTTTTCTTGATGACAAAAAGCCATTGGACTGTGTGGATCATGACAAATTATGGACAAGAAGATTGTGCTCATGTGGCATCTGTGTACGGAATAAGAGCTAGTCATGCAAACAGAACCCAGGGAGAGTTTGTGGTTTCAAATCAGGGAAGATGTGTGTCAGCATCGCATCCTTTCACTATACTATTTCAATTTGTATGCTAATCAAATAATGCCAAAAGCAGGGCAATATAAAGATGAATGTGGCACTAAGATTGGAAGAAAGCTCATCAACACCCTGTGACTCACTGATCACACAATTTTGCTTGCTGAAAGCCAAGAGAACTTGAAGTACTTGCTGATGATCAGTCTTCTGTATGCATTACACATCTACATAAAGCAAACATAAAGGAAAATCCTCATAACTAGACCAATAAACATCATTACAAACAGAGAAAATGTTGAAGTTGTCCAGGATCAATTCCCATGGAAACAAAAATTAAAAACTCAAGCAAGGCAAAGTATTGGGTAGGTCTGCACCAAAATATATTCTTTAAATGTTAAAAGTAAAGATATGGCTCTAGGACTAAGATACATCTGACATAAATCATGATTCAGTTACCTCTTATGCTAGTAAGAACTAGATAAAGAATAAAGTTGGAAACAAATTGATGTCTTTGAATTATGGGATGGGTAAAGCATATTAAATATGCCATGAGCTACCAATGTATGAATAGATCTGTTTTGGAAGAAGCACAGCCAGCATGTTCCTCAGAAGTGGAGATATAGAGAGCTGGTTTCACATAAACTGTTGACATTTTATCAAGACATCAAGCTTAGCACAGCAGAGGCTCAGCTGAAAGGAGGAAGATCCTCAAGGAGATGGAAGGAGACTGTGGCTGTCTCAGTGGAGTCAAACAGAGCCAAGATGGTGAAGATGGATGTGTTTTGGTACGTGGTGCTCTGAGTTGGGAGGAGCCCTGGTGGCCTAGTGGTTACATGTTGTCCTGTGACCTGAAAGGTCAGCACTTTGAAACCACCAGCAGCTCTGTGGGAGAAAGGCCAGGATTTCTACTCCTTTGAAGAGTTAAGGTCTAAGAAACCCACAGGGGCTGTTCTGCACTGCAAATCAGCATTGACTCAATGGCAGAGAGTGAGTAACCTGAGGTGGAATCCGCTTGATGATAGGTAACAACAATAGGATTTGTAGGGTAGGGTTTCTCAACCTCAGTACCATCAACAGTCAGGACTAGATAAGGATTTGTTGTGTAGCAGGTCAGAGGGCTGTTTCGTGTACTAATGATGTTTAATGACACTCCTTGTCTGCACTCAGTAGCCATGAAGAAGAATCTTCCCATTCATATCTATAGCTATAAAAATTTTTATAACTGTGAAAAAATGTATCTAACAAAATATTAGGATGTAACTCAGAGGTGCTATGTCATTGGAGGCCTGCCTCCTCATGAAGTTTTATTATATATTGTTATGTGACTTTATATGAAACCCAGCATTGATGAACCTATAGGGACAGCAAGTAGAAGAAGGATTTTGGGGGTGGTTGGTGGGTGGAGGGGAGGTGGTGTACAGTGGTGGAGGGTGGGTAAAAGGGAGACAATGTCAAGGAGTCCTGGAAGAGAAAGAATGTTTGAAAACTGATTATGGCAGCAATCATGCAATTCTGTTTCATGCAATTGACCTGTGGAATGATATATGTAATAATTCCCAATTAATAATAAAATCAAAAAATTTCCATATATTTCCCTATGTTCCCTAAAGAAAAAATAACTCTTACTAAAGAATGCTATACTAGACAACATACTTTCATCATTTTTAAAGAAATCTTGTCCTGTTGTTTAGTATTTCTATGTCTGAAAAGAATATTAAATTTGAATATCATCGTCCTTTAATCTAATCAGGCAAAGGCAGGCTACTGAAGGAAATTGAAACTTGAATGTTGTCTTGAAAAAGTGAATTAGACTGAAGAAATTGATACATCTTAGACTTCGGTAAATAACTGAGTAAATTAATATAAATAGAAAATACTATAATAATTTGGGTTATAAAAAGTTTTATGGCTCAAAATTTTATCTCTTCATCTATAAGTTAATTATGACTATTGAAATAAGGTGGTTTAATATTAAATATATTCAAATCAGGTTATTTGAAAATATAGTTCTGTTAGAGATGAATAGGAGGGAGGAAATGCTATCAATTATGAGAATGAATCTATTTCTGTGCAGAAAAAGTAATATTTGTAGCCTGATGCCATACAAATCATGGGAAAATATTCCTGGTTGTAATATCTATGGAAAAGCTAGAGGATAAGGAACTTTCAGATTGATTAAAAATTATAGAAATGTTCCTTGTTAAAAGTTTCCTATCACTCTAAGTTTAAAAAAAAATGATCAACAATGTAGTTAAAAACAGATTTTAGCATGAAGGGAAGAGGGTGATACTTACTTTGAAAAAATCAAGTCCTAGAATCTCTAGAATCTCTAAGGAAGATCTATTGAATAGCTATGGCCAAATTTAAAATCAAGCAAATCCTCAAAACTTGAAAATAATTTATCAAGAGAGTGCTAGATCTATAAAATATTATTTGATAGCTCAGTGAAAAAGTAAATGTTTTAAATACTTTAATGAGTAATAGTCACATTCACTTTTACTATACTAAATGCTGTGATTATAATTATGAATAAGACGCAATCCTTATCCTTTGAATAGCAGAATATATAAAACTGATAAGAAATTTAGCTTTAATAAAGTTTAATGACCCTTTCCAACTTGAAAAGTCCTTAGCTAAAGCTTACACTTATTTCCAATAATTAAATATTTTTTGGTCCTAGTAAGAATATGTCCCCATGATATCACTCCCTAACACACACACACACACACACACACACACACACACACACACTGTACCGCTCTCTGACATTAATTGTTTCTGCTTTGCTCCTGGCTGTTCATTCTTTTTATGTTGCAGATATTATTTGTACAGTCTATGCCTCAAGCATTAGGAGGTAGGCAAAATCCATATGGCACTCCCCAACAATACAGCACTTCAAAATTCATAAGCATATTATTTTAACTTTTGGAAGCTAGGGTACATGATGATGATGGTGATGAAGCTTTTTGGCAAGTATGCTGCTGAATGAAAACTATGCACTCAATACACTTCCTTCTAACCTGACTGCAAACTTCACTTTCAAACATTGATGAGAAAGGCAATACACCTTCAGAATACCACATTTTTCTCACTAATAGAAACAGATTTCAGTTTAGAGACAAAACAGTAGTTGAAGACATGAGTATTTGTTAGTTTATACTACATACTACAAGATTAAAAACATTTTCTTAAAATAGACCTAATATTGACAATTACATTCTTCACTTTTACTCCTCTTGGAGATAAAACATAAACTTGTCTAGCAGAAGAATACAGTAATTTCTGTTGCTTTAAGACATATAAGAAATTTTTAAATTAAAAGTACAAAAATTAAAATTAGAAATGATAACACTGATAGAAAATTTCTAATACTGAAAAAATATTTTGGATTCACTAGATATTATAGAAGGGAATACTGTGTCTTGCACAAAACAAACAGAATCGACAAGTTTCTTTGACAAGAGAATTATAGTGATATTTTCATGCATCAAAGTAGTTCATAGATTGTATTATGATTGCAAGGAGCATGCCTTTGCATTAATGATAAGGAGTAGACACTCTTACCCATAAACATCTTAAGTCTCAAGGAGCCCTGTCGGTGTAGAGTGTATGTGCTGCACTGCTAATTACAAGTGAGAAGTTCGAAGCCATCTGCTTCTCTGCAGGGGAGAGGTGACCTTTCCACTCCTGCAAAGAGTTACTGTCTCAGAAACGGACAGGGGCAGCTCGACTCTGCACTGTAATGTCACTATAGCAGGTCACTATGAATTGAAATCGACTCGACAGTAGTGAGTTTGCCTTTTTCAGTGACAGAAGAAAGAAGCATTTATCATTTTGTGAAATAATTGAGATTACTTGAAAAGGACCTTTTCTCTAATGGTAGTGAGTGTCTGGTAGCAAAAAATTAAAAGGTAAAAGAAAAGATAAGAAATTTCAGGTCCCTACCAATAGCAGAATAGAAATAAAATAGTAAAACATTTAAAATTTGCATACTTATGTTATTTCACAAAATGTAGTACTGCAGGATGAAGAAAATTTTCCTCCAATTAATAATGTGAAAATGGCACTCTATTTCACCAGACATCTTGAAGCTCTTCCTTAAAGTGCCTCTTGTTTTGTTTTCTTGCTGAAAGTCATTGCTCCTGGGCTGAGCAGTCAGGCAGAAAACTAGTTTCTACTTCGCTGGACAGAGTATTAGAGATGTCAGTCGGTGTGGCACTCATCACCTTATCTTCTCTGCAGAGTCCCAGAGAGATTAATGTCCTCTTACTGAAGTATGTATAAAATATTATAGAAAAGCCATTTACAAGTTTTTAGGTTTATATTTTATATATGTGTATACATTATATATACACACACACATATATATTTCCTGCCTATCTAAACATTACACACGTTGGGTATAATACACAGAATGGAAAAAGTGAACAAAATATTTTCTCCTCACACTCCCTTTGATCTACAACAAACCAAAAAGTCAGAGTCGACTCTGACTCACAGCCACACTGGAGGACCAGGGAGACCTGCTTCTGTGGGTTTCTGAGACCCTCTCTTTAGGGGCATCAGAAGCCTGATCTTTCTCCAGCGGAATGGCTGATGGTTTCAGATTGCTAGCTTCATGGCTATCAGTGCATAACCACCATGCCAACAGGGCTGCTCCTTCCTTCGATAGAGCTAAGTGAAATGGTTGGTCGGTAGGTATCTGTTTTATTTTATCTCAATTAACAGTTTTTATTAAAATCTCTACACTCATGTAGAGATCACAAAGCATATTCCTAGTCTATAAAATCTCTGATTAGACATTTGCTTAGAGTACTTCAGTCAAAGATGAATGCTTTCAGAAACCCATTACAATCAAATAGTGAATAGACACATGAAAATTAGGATTGATTTGACAGTGTTTGGGTATTAATAAGACATGTTCAATATTTATATCATAAGAATAGGTTTGAAATAATTGCCACACATAATCTTTAGCTTATTCTCTTTCATGAAACAACCACTACTTTTTTAAAACCAAGATATTTACCACCGCATAGCTATCCCTAACAGGTGCTCCTACTTTTGGAGTAATCATTGGGTCCACTCATGCTCTTACATTTTCACGGTTGCTTTTGGTTTCGCATTTTGTTATGTCCTAAATGGACAATTAGAACGTTCCACTGGAGCTCCTAACTCCACATCATCTCCGAAAGACGACACTCAGCCTATCGACTTTACCCCACTGCAAGCTCATCTCTACTGACGTGAGAAACGGAGCAGTGTGGGTGGATGCCTTTCACTGCTGGGACACGAGAGAGACAAGCAGGGCTGGGATTCAAAGAACGTAATAAGTGGGTGGCTGCCCTCCTGACCATTTTAAGGATTGAAAAAAAAAGATATATCTAAAGATAATTTATTATTTCATATAAGTAATACTTAAATAAGAACATTAAAAGTGATATACAAAGGAGTTCATGCTGAGTTTTAAAATATTAATAGAAATTAATTAAAAACAATGACACTCTTATTTAAGATAGCTCTGTACTGTTTCTTGATTGGCTTCCTCACTTGGAATATTTCTCATTTTTGTCTGAGCATCATCAGCTGTGTGATTTATCTTTGGCCATCTTTTCCCTGTAGGAATAGGAGTCCATTCCTTTAGAGGCAGCCAATTAGACCAGTGGTTCTCAACCTTTCTAAGGCCATGACTCTTTATTATAGTTCCTCATGTGGCAGAGAACCCTCAACCATAACATTATTTTCATTGCCACTTCATAACTGTAATTTTGGTACTCTTAGGAATTGGGTGACCCCTGTGAAAGGGTCATTCGGCCCCCAAGGAGGTCACAAACCATAGGTTCAGAACCACTGAATTAGACAATAGGTGTTATACTTGATGTATTAAAAACAGTTAAGTGACTTCTTTTATCTGATCATATGTTCATCTTTGAAAAAAAAACCCTTTCACTTCTGCTGCACTTACAGGAATTATTCTGACACTATTTTTAGCTCTTTGAACACTTTCAGAATTGCATAATTTACCCATATCTTGTGGGGACCTGGCGTAACACAAAGCTGAAATGAATGTGTCACCTCCTATTATTTGGCACTTTTCCCTTTACTTTCTAGGTTTGTTTATTGAAGAAGCACAAGGTGAAAAATGTAGTATTTCTATAAGAGCAAAATGAATTTTATGAAATAAATGAGTAAATAGTACAAGCATAGTCCCATCTAATTTTTTTATAAACACCAACAGAATGAACATTAGCATGGGTGCTTAGAAGATGCTATACGCAGATGAACGTTAAAGAGTGATGAATGTAAATGGGTGGTTTCCATATTGAGTGGCTGACCCACTGTCCACCTTAGAGGGAACCCTGATTGCCATGTTAACAACTGGTTCCTGGTATGAGTTCTGCCAAAGCAGTGTGAACTGGCTGACCTCCACTGCTGAATACAAGGTAGTATTTTGGTTTCAAGTAAAAATATTTTTAGAAGAAAGAAGGCATCATTAGTAATATATCATTTGAGAGTCAGGAGAGAGAAATTAAAGAAGCAAATTTGCTATCTAATGATATCCATTAACCAGGGCATATATACTTTCCAAAAGTAACAATTAAAAGCTAAGGGTCTAGTCTATAAACACTAAACATGAGCATTCATTATAAGTTCATATGTATTTCCCAGGCAACTTTATCAGAGAGTAGCTATTATTATCTCTAGATTTCAGATACGAAGGGACTTCAAAAAGTTAATTGAAAAATGTCCTTCTACCTCTTTCAAATCCACTTTCCCCCCCCACAAACTTTAAGCTGCCTCCTTTGTATAATTTTAGAAACATCATGTACCTTGGGAAAATTTGCATCAGTAATAGATGAAGGAAGAGGTACTTGAAACCATATTTGTTGACAGCTAAAGTTAAGTTCAATCCTATTTAAATTTTTAAATTAAAAATAAACCCAAATCAAATACAGTAGTAATGTCCATTTTTTTGATTACATGATAAATAAACATGTCGTCAGGCTATGTGTTCATTCATTGACAGCCTGAAAAAACAAAACAAAAACGAAAACTCACTGCCAGCAAGTCAATTCATACCCATTGTAACTCTAAGAGAGAGTACAACTCTTAACCCCTGTGGGTGTCCTGGGCTCCATGCCTGTACAGAAGGAGAAAGTCTCATGGTCTTAGGGAGTAAGTGGGGGTTTGGAACAACTGGACACTACACCACCAGGGCTTCTCACAGAAATTCAAGCCTACACTCAAGGGCTCAAAGAAAACTCATCACTGTTGTTCTGAGTAATTAATCAAACTAAATTATAAATACCAAATATTCAATATTATTAATATCTAATATCCTTACCTAATACTTATAAAAAACTGTTTTGCTCTACAATGTGAATTTACTATATTTCTAGGGAATCTAGTCAAAGAAATTATGAGCTTGTAAAATGAGAGTATCATTGTCAAGTCCAACAAATGTATTCTATTAAGACTTCAGATAAGTGGTTTCTGTTTGTCTTTCTATTAGGCTGTCCATCAAATATAGGCTATGAAGCTATAAGGAAAAATGACCTTAAAGATCATTTTAAAGATTCTTCCTTCATGCAACTGTCTGAATGTAGGCTAAAAAGTTGCAATAAACATATTTCATCAAGGAGAATAAATCATCATAATGATTCTTTTTTTTTGGCATTGCTGCCCTCTGGTGGTCGTGGGAGCTGCCCAGCCTTGCTCCTGGAGAGCTGTTGCTGGATTTGAACCCCCCCTCCCCCAGCCCATGGGCCGCAGTCCCACAGTCAACCACTATGCCACTGGGGCTAAGCCATAATGACTCTTATAATACAACTTTTATGTGGTTCTTACAGAGTATAAATAGAAAAGCACTGCTTTTTTGGATTAATGTAATTAAGGTACCTGACAAGATAACCTGTGTGGTAGCCCTAAATTCTAAGGGGAAAACACCAGTCTATCATGTTAGTAGGAACACGGGGGTAAAGGCATGAAAATATGGGTGACACATAGAACTCAATATTCACATTGTCTATTGCATAGTGTGGAAGCAGATATGTATGGAAGGAGAAACAGTATAAAGAGGTGACTCTAGAGAGTAGGGTACCAGTTTATAAAGGACGATCAGGGCTTCGTTGAGCTTGTCAAGTGAGCAAAACGAGTGACTAAAGATTCTAAATGACATCATGTTGTCAGTGCGGTTGTAGGTGCCATCAACCGACAGTGACACTAGGAACAAAACACTGCACTGTCCTGCACCATGCTCACACTTGTTCCTTTGCCTGGGCCTACTGATGCAGCCACTGTGTCAATCCAATGAACTGACGGCCTTCCCCTTTTCCATCACTCATTCATTTTACCAAACATGATGTCCTTCTCCAGGGACTGGTCTCTCCTGCCAACTTGTTCACAGAATGTAAGGTGAACGTTTGCAATCTTTGCCTTTAAGAAGTTGTTCTTCCAATACAGATCAGTTTGTCTCTTTAGCAGTCCATGGTACTTTCACTTTTCTTCTCCAGCATCATAATCCAAATCCATCTAGTCTTTCTTATTCAATGTCTAATTTCCACATGCTTATGAGGCAATGGAGAATACCAGGGCTTGGGTCAGGTGCACCTAGCTTCCAAAGCAGCCTCCTTGCTCTTCAATAATCTAAAGAGGTCTTGTCCAGTGTTTCAGCTAAGACAATACTTCTTTTGATCTCCTGATTGATGCTTCCATAAGCGCAGATTGTAGATCCAAGCAAGACAAAATTCTTGACAGCTTTCCACCTTTCTCCATTTATCACGATGTTACCTATTGCTCCAGTTATGTGGATTGTGGTCGTCTTTATATTGAGTTGTTATCCATTGTAGACTCTACACTGCTTGGGTTAGTTTTCATCAGAGGTGGCTTGTCTGCTGAATGCTTTGATTTAACACTTTGAAATAACTCTGTGAAGTCGCACTTGCTCTCTTATTTCATGCCTGGCAGTTTTTACCAGGTAAAATCAGCCTAGTCCGTGGGTTGTCTCCAAGAAATGAAAGCCAATCATTATCTTGTTAATTAAACACCAAAGCAATCATTTCTTGTTTCTCTTGTACTTCATGCTTTTAATTGCAATTATAGCAGTTTTGCCTTTTGAAATGTATTCCACGTCTTTACATTTTCTAGACTTTTCAGTCAACGCTACATTGACTGTTCTAATAACCAACCCACCCTAAGAACAAGCATCTGAGAAAAACAAAACAAAACAGCATGCTGTGGACAAAATGTGTTGAATAGGTCTTTCTGTCCCATGAGCACTCTCTGGTCCTCACAGAAGCTCCATATGCATGGTTAAATCAATACTCTCACAATCTACTGGAGGTTCTTTCCATTTTTTGAGATTCCTGAGACATGAAGTTTTAATTTTCCTGGAATTAAATGTCTGAGGTCCAGGGGGTTGGGGTGACAAGCTCAGGCCACTGACCTGAGTTGTTCTTTTGAACTCTGATCCCTGAAGAAATCAGTTTCCTAAAGTCACTGTCTAGTGGAACAATAGTTTATCAGCTAGCTTAGGGAATACCATTTTGCCTTAGGCATCATGCTCTTTCAAAGAATTCTCTATGTGCATTTAGTTTTGGGAAACAGAAGCTGCAAAATTACATTGAAATTGCATTTTAGGGAACGTAGTTTGTATATAATCACTATTCTGATCCCATTTTGTTGGTGATGTCAGTAAGATGGTAATTAAAAATATTTGGAAGCACTTTCCTCACTGTCCTTTTTGACTCTAGTTGAAAATGTTATGGCAATGGTACACCATGTATTACATAAACTTAATCAAATTCCACATTGGCTTAACATGATGCTTATTTTTTAACATTACTGGTACATAAAAGTTGAATTGATGCTTTCTAAGAAGTTACAGAAAATGTTTTGCATAATAACACTGAAGAGATTATACTTAAAATGAAGACAAACACAATGCTTCACTTTAAAAATCCCATGTAAACCACATGTACTGCAATCGAGGGAATTCTCACTCGCAGTGACCCTTGAGGCCCGGGGAACCGCCCTGTGAGTCTCCAAGACTGGAACCCTTCACGGGAGGGTAGAAAGACTGAGAAGTGCACAATCTAAGGCCTTTGTCAAAATGGCTACGGTCAACTGTTCCTCCGGTGTCTAGGTGATTCTTCTTCCTGAATAAATGCATTTTCTTTTTTTATATACACTGAAATTTAAATATGAAAATTGAGGGGTAGCTATTATTCAGAGAAATAGGTGGATAGGATTAATATTTTCGAAATTGGGCCTAATACCCTTCTAAAATATTCTCACATGCTTACTTCTGCAGTACTGCAAATTACTTGATAATAAAAACTGAATAGTTTGCTTGTAGTGTAAATATGACACATGGCACCCTGGTAAAGCTATGAGGGTGGACTGATCAGTTCTGACATCTCACTAGGCTTAACCCAAGTCATACCAAAGGTGGAAAGGGGGAATCTCATTATCAATAAGACAGAAGACTCAGAACTAAGTCCCACGATCCTTGTGCTGAATCACCTGGGTGCGACCTGTATTGTATATGAGGACAGAGACTTTCTCTATAAGGCTCCGCTTTTCCTTCTGAGCTTTCACTGATATCATTGTCCAAAATTCTATGAATTGTCTCTTCCAGGCAATGTAGGTTTTTAGCCCCAGACACTTTAAACCTCTCTCAGCTTCTACCCATTACTCAATTCACATACCCATGTCCACATTTTAAGTGGCTTTTAGAGCAGCACCTCAATCCTGGCACTGAAAGCTATTTTGTTATATATTGATGCTATACTAGAAAAACATAAATGTGTGATTTTAACAAGCACATGCATTTTCTCACAGTTTAGAAGGTCAGAAGTCCACAATCACGTCCCTTGTTCAAGGGGAAGGCTTGTGTTTCTTTTCAACCTCTGAGTATCTGGTGTTTTTTGAAGAGTTCCCTGCATTTTGGCATCAAGATTCCCCCAGAACATAGGAGGCTTTCAGCATAAGACTCTGAGTTGAAAGGACATGCTTTATTTTAGCTCTTCTTTCTGTGTGAAGGTGAGATTCTCTCCTCTGTACTTGCTTCTCTCTCCTTAATTTGTATGATAAAAGGTGAAACTCAAGCAAGGGTGTGACTTTAGTAAAAATGTGACGAAGAAAGAATGTGAAGTATAGATAAATTACTTAATATCATTCTTCTATCTGTAACCTTTGTAACTTGGACCCATTGAATGGATAGAAGCAGCTAAATCAGGTGCGGAGAACCCTAACTCAGAGATCAGTCTGTTTTGCCAATCCACTAAGTGTAAGAGTGAACAAATTCAGAGGTGAAAAGAAACCCCATGAGCCATGAGTAGAATATCTGCAAGATGTGAGTCTAAAGTGGCAGCCAGGGAAGAAGAACCAGATAGTGCAACAGCTGACTATATAAAACAGAACAGTGGTGTCTCCCCAGGACCACAGACAGAGCAGGGGAGCCTCACAGAGGCCATGAGACAGTAAAGTGGAGGTCAAAGTCAGGCCAGAAGACCACATAACCTGCCAGCATGGTTGCGAAGAGGCATTTCAGACAAAAGAACTCTATTGTTAACATTTTGTAAGCAGTTAGCTTCCCTAATAAACCTCACAAGCATGACTACTGTCTGTGCCTTCTATGTGGTCACTGCAACAAAACCCAGAATCCAGCAAGGAAAAGGAATGCCAAGGGAAGCACTGTTGGTGTCAGAATAGGATAAAGCGGAATTGAGGCTGGAGACAGGCTGGACCTCTGCTTCACTGAACTCATCCGTGGACAGATTAGGAAATGAATTCTCCTCCCTTCTTGTGTAGCTGGAGGGGGTCAGACCGGGCACCCATACCCTTTCTCATCACATCCTCTTGAAAATCTTTGACAAGATAAACCCCATCCTGATCCTCCCTCATTAATATATGGTGGTTAGGATTTATATCTGTCGTAGTTACATAATCTGTTATCAATTTGAGATTTAAAAATGAAGGGGTGAGGCTTAGTCTGTCAGTCAGGTCACGGCTTGATGACCTCATTTGGAGGCCGTAAGGAGATAAACAGCTCTTTGGAAGTGGAACACATGCTCACTTCCTGGGAGACATTCCAGCTGAGAAGACACATGGAGCCATGCTAGTGGCCTGAGCTGGAGGAGTCTTGTAGAGACCCCTGCCGTGCTGAGATGCTTATGTCACCACTGGACCCACCAGACTTTCCACCCACTGGGCTGTGATCTTGTGCGTTTGACAACATTTCATGTGTTTTGTGTGTCTGAAGAGGGCTTTATAGATTGGTATCAGACATATGGACTATTATCGCTATTCTTTTCCATAGAGAAAATAAAATGCTTAAAGGTATTGAGGACCTCCTTTTCATAGTTCCTTTTAATCTTCCAAGTTATTATTAGTTTAACATATTCTCTTTGTAGTTACTACTTCAAGAACTTTGAGCAGCTTTTCCCAATATGCCCTTAACTAAACTGAAAGACCTAATGACCAGTAAGCAGAAGTTAAAAGTTAATTTAAAATCATTGGCACATTTTAGAGGCTATAAAAATATGGTACTCAAAAGACCAAAATAAGGGGTTATGCGATTCCTTGAATTATATCTTCTCATTTCTATATCACTTAACCATTATATCATGGTGTTGGGCTAGGACCAATTGTTAGTACAACTATCCAATATTAATTCCTTCTTTAAGGAGAATTTCATTTCTAGTTCCAAGAAACGACAAGGAGATAATAGTACTTAATCAGAAGATGGACCATGTGGACAAGCATTGGTAGAATAATAAAATTACTCAAAAACTCAAGAATTAAAATGAAACTTTAACCACTATTATATATACTACAAAAATTGTAAAATATATCCCTTAGTCTTTCTTTTCCACAGACATTCCTCTGCTCTCCAGGATGCTGGATACTGCAGTGCCACCTACAGATCTGTGCATTATTCCATTTTGACCCTTACCAATTCAGTTGACTCCAAGGTTTTCAAAAAATATGTCTTCACTGCTAATGTCTCATCAGAAGAAAATGAATTTGATTCCAAATGCTTCAAACTGTAAATATCTAATTATTTTACATTTGTGGACCTGAGGTATTAGAATTATAATTGCTGTTCCATGTGACTTCTGAAATAACCTATTATTAGCAAATTGAAGGATTCTATAACTACCTACCCAAAATGAGACCAAATATAAATACTAATAAAAATGTAAAGTCTTCACCAAATTATCTTGAAATAGCACAGACCTTGAATAGTCAGATTCATGAAATGTTTTACTGAATTACAGTAACTTTCCTCCCTTCTGTCTCTTTACCTTGTTGTTACAGAACTTAGAACACAAGCTTGATACATGGCATCAACATGGTTCAAAGATTTTCTTTATTAGTAGTCTAGGTGGTGAATGCACTTACTGCTAAATGGAAGGCTAGTGATTCAACTTTGAGGCACTACTTACAAAGATTTACTTTATTTACACATGTTTGCAGTGAATGAAATATTACTTCTCCATAAACTATATCATATGAAGCAAAACTGTCAGGATAATCTTCTCTAGATATTCCTGTGTTATTTAAGTCAGTATATCAGAATACATATTGTTTGCCTTCTTAAACATTAGGAATATAAATAAACACATTTCTTATGATCATATTAGCCTAAAATCTTGAAATAATATCATTCTCCTTTTCTCTGTATGAAAGGTCTGTTTTAAAATTAATTCTTAAACATTATTAAAGATAAGTGGCAGTCATAAATATTAAAAAGTAAGATGACTAACTTAAAAATCTGCATAACTCAGTGATATTTGCATATTTGTGTGATGGCACTCTAAAACTGAAGAGCTTGGAAAAACTGAAAATGAAAACTTTAGGTTCGAATTTAGCACCATCTTCAGAAATAAATATTAATTTTTTAAAACTCCTTTCTGCCTTCCAAGGAGTAGAATCTGTGATTTAGTAGTGTCTTATGATCTGCGACTTCTTATGAAACTTTAGTCAACTTCAGCAAGCAATTGACGAGGCAAGAAAGTGGCTTATAAAGAAAGGTTTGCCAGACTCTATAATATGACCTCAGGAAAATGCTTGTAAAGCACAATGCACAAGTCTGTAAATACAGATATTCAGAATATCACTTGCTCAGTTATCTGCAGAATATCTATGTTAGAAAATATACCATCTAATCTTATAAAATTTTAATTTACTATTGTTTTGTATCTTTATGTAATTCGAAGTGCCCAGGATTGTGGTTACAAATCCTTCTACACTTTTCTGTACTAAAAGCTTATCTCTTCCTCAGAATGTTGGAATATTTTGTGGTCTAACATTATATTACGCTGTCCTACTTGGACCGTTCAAACACTCTAATGCAACAGATGTATATATTTATTTTAATTGGCTTACTTAATTTGAATGATTTTCCTATCACTTATTTAGGGAAAAAACACTTTAAAATACTTCTTATCTGGAAACAAATGGGTTTTAAGATTCAATATTTGATTAATAGAAAAAATATATGCGTGTGATGAGCACAACTGTAAAAATGGAAGAGATTAATGCTATATATAAAGCCAATCTGCATATGTGAATCATACTTTCTCTGACCCACACTTACAAAGCGGTTTATTTCATCAAAGTTAGTTTTTGAAGTTTGATTTCTTACAAAGTCATTCAAAGAGATTAATGGAAATCAGCATCTGATACATAGTAATTTTCAAATCAAACTTGGCGACCATAGTCATTTTTTTCACAAATATTTATTTTTCGACTTTTTTTTGTTTTTTGGGCCATCACTGCCTCTCGTGGTCATGGGCGCTACCCAATGCTGCTCCTGAGAGCCGCCGCTGGATTTGAACCACTAAGCCTGCGGGCCGCAGTCCCACACTCAACCACTTACACCACTGGGGCTCAGCACCAAATATTTATTTTTCATGAGAATGGATAGAAATAAGATTTCCCAACTGAGTTTATAAAAATTATCCTCAAAAATAGGCATTGCAGGTTCCAAAAATTTTTGAATAGATGTCAAAATAGCAATCAGAGAGCAAAACATATCTTTGTAAAAATTAGCTCTGGAATACCATCTGCATTGCAACAGGATCCTGGTTTAAACTCTAAAGCAAAAAATATTTTGTTTTTTTGAAAATAACGGCATGCCTTTTACTAAAAGGCTCCTTAAAATTGTTAAACAAATTGAAGACTAAGAATCCAGCAGTTTTAATACCTAATGTACAATTAAGGACATATAGAAGAAATAATATTTTTAATGTCATTTCTTTTTCTTAAAATGTAGTAAACAGCATCAATAAAGCATGTGTCACATCTGAAATACATAAACTATGCTAAAAGGGATAGAATTCTAAAAGTGTTACATTTTAAAAATATATTCTTAGAACAAATAAGGTTACTTAAAGTTCCAAACAAATTTACATCGTTTTTTTTCCCAAATGATAATGCCAAGTTCTCATCTCATTTTTAAGAGTGCATGCCTCAATCATTTTCCTTTATGAAGTTATTTGGAATAATAATATGTACTGATCTCATTTTGTAAAAGAAAGAGTACATGAGGAACACACTTTTGTGCTTTGGTTTAGGAAGAGTTCATAGACATAACGTGAGCAACAATTTACAGGCACACACATACAACTGATGGTAATGCACTCCTAGAAAATAGGCTGTTGTTGTCAGGGACCAACTCAGTTCTGACTCATAGTGACTCTGCACAACAAAATGAAACATCCTCACCATTATTTGTTGTTTGAGCCTATTGTTGCAGCCACTGTGTTAATCCATCTTCTCTTTTTCACTAACTTTCTACTTTACTAGGCATGAAATTCTTCTTCATCGACTGGTATATACTTATTACATGCCCAAAGTATAAAAGATGATTCACCAGTCTTATTTCCAAGAAGCATTCTGATTACATTTCTTCCAAGACAGATTTGTTTGGTCTTCTGGCAGACCATAGTTCTTTCAATGTTTTTGCTACCCAAAATTCAAGTTTATCAATTCTTCTGTGGTCTTTCTTATTCATTGTTCAACATTCATAAGCTTATAAAGCAATTCAAAATAACATGGACTGAATCAGGTGCAATGTTGTCTTCAGGGTAATATTCTTGTTTTTTGACATATTACACAGTTCTTGCTTAATAGATTTGTCCAATGCAATTGAGATGTAAAAATTACTTAATATTATTCTTCTAGCCATAATCTTGTTTTGACATATTCCTTTTGTGATATGTTGTAAACTCTAGCCTGTGCGTTTAGAATTATAATCCCACTTTGGAGGTAGTTCTCTGTTCAAGGATTAAGATCAGATGTATCTGTAAACTCTATTAGAGGGTGTGATTTAAGCCATTATCCTTTGCTTTTCTTGGGCATATGGTCTACTGAAAGAGAAAAACCATACATCCATCAAGGTCTTCTCTTTTTGAGACCTCTGTCTCCTGATGGAGCATTCATAGAAGAAGACCTGCTTTGATTCTTGGACATATTTGGCTTCTGGCTCTGTGTCTTACATTTGTCTTGCGTTTGCCAAACTTTTAGACTTGGCCCACCCATAAACAAATAAGACATTTTCTTAAAGTTTCATGGATTTCTGTGAGATATTGCAGTGAATTCTATTAACCAGGTACATGAGGGGATATACTAAAGGGAGATATGAGGGAAACCGAGTACTTGAATATCTTGGAAAAGTTAGAAGCTTGGGACACCTATAATTTCAAACTATTTCCGACTAAAAAAAAGCAAAAAATACCCCCCCCCAAAAAAAAACCCTCAAAAAACTTCACAGTCAATGAGTCATTTCAGACTTTATAGTGATCTTGATTTTGTTGTGAGATATTGTCAAGTTGGTTGGATGCATGGAGATTCTACATACAACAGAAGGAATAACCACCGAGTCTTGTATCATCCTCATTATTGCTCTTATGTTTGAGCCTGTTATTGCAACCATGTGTAAATCGGATTCATCCTCCTCATTTTCATTTCCCCTCCACTTTGCTCTTTTCCAGGGACTGGTATCTCCTGATAATATGTCCAAAGTACAGGAGATGAAGTCTCCCCATCCTTGCCTTTTAGTAGCATTCTGGATAGAGTTTGTTGAAGACAGTTGTTTGTTCTTTAGGCAGTCCATGGTGTTTTCCATATTCTTTATCAACACCATAGCTAGAATACATCAAGTTTTCTTAGGTCTTCCTTATTCAATGTCCAAATTTAACATGCATATCAGGTAAATGAAAATAGCATGGCTTTGGTCAGGAACACCTCAGGCAGTCCTCAAACGACCCTCCTCAGGAGTACCTCAGAGTAACTTCCTCAATCTTCAACACTTTACAGAAGTCAGATGCAGTCTATTTACCCAATGCAATGCATCATCTGATCTCTTGACCGTTGCTTCCACGAGCACTGATCGCAGATCCAGGCAAAATGAAACCCTTGAGAACTTCAGTTTTTTCTCATGATGTCACCTAGTTGTCTAGTTGTGAGGATGTTGAGTTTTGTTTTGTTTTGTTTTTTTTTACAGAGTTGTAATCCATACTGAAAACTGCAATCTTTGGTCTTCAAGTTGATGCTGACTCATAGCGATTCTACAGGACAGGGTAGAATTGCAATTCTTTATGGGAGTAGAAAGCCCTGTGTGTCTCCTGTTGAGCTGCTCATAGTTTCACACTTCTGATCTCTCAGGTCACACTCTCGTGCATTAGCAACGACACTACCGGGGCGCTTCTGCAAGTGCTTCAAGTTATCCTCCTTTTTAGCAAGCAAAGCTATGTCATCTGCGTATCCAGATTGTTAGTAAGCCCTCTTGCAATTCTGATACTGTTTTCTTCTTCATATAGTCCAGCCCCTTGGATTATTTGCTCCGCATACAGATAAAGTATTGTGAGATGATATATAACCCGGATGCACATCTTTCCTAATTTCAAATCATACCGCATTCCCTTGTTATCTTCAAGCAACTGACACTTGATCCCTGTCCAGATTCTGCAGGAACAAAATAAAATGTTCTGGAAATCCCATTTTTCTCAATATTATCCACAGTTTATTATGACTCACACAGGTGAGTGCCTTAGCTCAATCAATGAAACACAAGTGAGCATCTTTCTATTACTGTGTTCACTTAAGATCCCTCTAACATCAGCACTGATATCTCCTGTTGTTCTATGTTCTCTCCTGCATCTGGCCTGCACCTGCAGCATTCTCCCTATCAATATCCTTTTGTAATCATTTTTGGATGATCTTCAGTAAAATTTTATGTGCGTGTGATATCAGTGATTTTTCTACAATTTGCACATTCTGGTGTACCACTTTTCTTTGAGGTAGGCACAAATATGGATCACTTCCATGGCCATGTAGTTATCTTCCAGATGTCCTACATAGATGAGTATGTGTTTCTAGTGCTTCATCAACTTGTTGAAAGATTGTAAATTAGAATAAATAGTAACTCTAATGTAGTATTAATTCTTCTAAAGGCAATTATTATAATAATATGCTTGATTTCTTGATGGCTGTTTCTATGAGCATTGACAGTGTAGTCAAGCAAAATGACAAATTCAGTGTTTTCTTTGTTTATCATGATGTCTTTTGCAATAGATTTGCCTACAGGAAAAATGCCAAAAAATATACTGCTTGATTTCCTCACTGATACTCTGATGGGTGTTGATTGTGGATCCAGGCACAGCTTTGACAAATGTGATCCACTTATCATGATTTTTTTAATTAGTCCAGTTGTAAAGATTTCTGTTTTATTTAGATGGAGGTGTTGTTCATTTGGCAGTCTGCAGTCCTTGACATCCATCGGTAAGATCTTCAAGTCTGCATCAGTTTCAGGAAGCAAGTTGCTTCATCTTCATATTGCTAGTTGTTAGGGAATCTTCCTCCAAGCCTGATGCGACTTTCTCATGTAGATAGTCCAGCTGCTCAGATTACTTGCTCAGCAAACAGATTTAATAAATATGGTCAAAGGACACAACCCTGGTGTAAATCTTTCCTGATTTTAAATCATGCAGGAACTCCTTGGTCTGTTCCAAATAAATCAAAGCCCTAAAACAGAAAGAAGTTTGATATTTCTGAGGGGGGGGGGGCATCACTGCCCTCTGTTGGTCGTGGGAGCTACCCAACCCTGCTGCTGCTCAATTTGAACTGCCAAGCCAGTGGCCGCAGTCCTGCACTCAACCACTACGCCACCAGGGTTTAGCAGAAGTTTCATATTTTAAGAGATACCTCCACTCACAAATTCAGTACTTTATTATTATTATTGAGCACACATTTTGCAAAATTTCTTACTCATAAATTCTGGTGGAGAAAGGAAATATAATAAATAAAACAACTAAGGAATAGATATAGCATGTAAGATGATGACATGAAACAACATTGGATATATAGGGGTATATCGAGCTAGAGGGCAGATAATAGTCAACATAAGACACTCTATGTCTGGAAAAGCATCATGATCCAACGCAAATTTAAAAATGCTTACAGACAGCAGGATTCTGAAGTTTGTAGAGCAACAGCACTATATATCTCCCAAGATAGGCATTATTTACGGTCACTAAGAGAATTGAACATTAAAAGCATCT